>JAUTBV010062542.1:0-19939 GCA_032361325.1 Lepetodrilus fucensis
ACTGGTAAGTCTGAGAAGTTACCCGTCCTCATACATGTTGGCCAGTGATCGATGATATACATCTTGAAAAACAAACATAAAGTAACATGCGGGCGTGCAAGAATAAAACGTTACCAGTCCTCCCTGAAAATAACCTGTCGCGGGCGTGCGGACAGGCTCTATTTCGAACACTGCTTCTCCCATTCTCTTATCACAGCTCATACTAACTACAATGTGTACTATTACAGCTAATACTATTACAACTTGTAAAATTACAGCTCATAGTATTCAGGGTCCAGTACCAGCCAGTACTAGTAGGTTTTCTGCAACAGTCAGTGCTACAGATGTTGCAGGTTTCATCCTTGCCCAAATATGACAAGTCGTGATATAACAGTAAATGAAAGAATATTGAAGTGGCTCCAATTCCAAACGAGCCCCAATTTAAAATAAAAAACTAACTTATTATTATTATTAAAACAACAACGATACTATTCAGGGTCATCATAGCAAAGATTTCAATGGATCATCTACGGATAAACCACGGATCACCCATGGATCGCCCGCGGATCACCCACAGATAACCCACGGATCATCCACATATCACCCACGGATCACCCTTTGGGCAGAGGATGAGCCTTCTCTTGTATTTTCTAAGGGTTGTCATATGACTTCCTGTTCTAAGGATTGTCATATGACTTCCTGTTCTAAGGGTTGTCATATGACTTCCTGTTCTAGGGGTTGTCATATGACTTGAACATTGCTCTATCCATAGCCTTCCTGTTATACATGTACATTGTAGGCTCACCTTATTATCAGTGGCAGAGATGGTCTTTTCTGAGGATTAATTGCTTCATCAAATTCTGGGGCGGGACCTCCTTCTTAAACCACCAGCATTCCTAACTCATTGTCACAGCATCTATTCCAATGCTAGACCTAGTCTGTCATCCTATGTTCCCCTGTCTTGGCTCATTGTCACGGCATCTATTCCAATGCTAGACCTAGTCTTGTCATCCTATGTTCCCCTGTCTTGGCTCATTGTCACGGCATCTAATTCCAATGCTAGACCTGATCTGATACCTGTATGTGTTCCCTTGTCATGCTATTTCTGGAAACCTGCCGGTGTTAGACATCACCTCCAATTGGAAACTAGCAGATATGTTGGACTTCTAGAACCATGAGTGAAGTCACAGCAGGAATCTTTCACCAATACATATCACAATGGACTTCTAGAACCGTGAGACCTAAAGGCCAGTCATCAATCAGATGGCTAGTGAAGTACAGTTTCAATAATGGCGTCTTTCTAAAATATACACTTCAATAATACCATCAGTGATATTAATGTCCGCCCCCATCCATCAGTCAAATGTTACGTCACATTTATAACAAAAGTCATCCCCCGGATAATAATGACTATATTACGACAAATGTAAAACATACCAAAGTAAACAATCAAGTAAAAACCGAGTAGAAGACAATCACTTTGACCATGACCTTGATGCAATACTCTGCAGTGAGATTATTTTTGCATGCATTTCCTCGTAATAAGGGTCACCGATGCTCTAGGATTTCTAATTTCAACATGTACCCCCTACCATGGTAACAAGCAGCGCATCCATTTATCTTGAAACATTATCCAACAAAAACAATTTGCAATATTAACCCTCTCATTGGCAGATTAGTCATAGAGGTTTCTCTTTAGTGTATGTCCGGTTTCTTACAGCATTGAAAGAGTTAAACTTGTACTATAACCATATGTATGAGAAAACATAAGGAATATTCTCAACAAGTAATCATTTAGCATAATGTTCAATTTGGATGTATTAATTTTTAAGCTCAGTATCGACAGTTATAGGAATTATATTTTAAATTGGGATTTATAGCCACTTTCATGATTCTTTCACTTATATCATGGCATGTCAGTTTAGGGCAGAAGGAAGCCCACAACATCAGTAGCACTGAATGTTGCAGTGAACCTGTGAGCTCTGGCTGGTACTGACAGACCAAGGATGATAACTCCATATTGTTATGGTACAGACAGTGCATCCTATCAATATTACAGAAAGGTAATTACTTCTGCAAAAAATGATGCCAGGCTCCCAGGATGGGATTTGAGCCTTTGGGTCCGAAGTCCAACATTCTACCATTACGCTACCATCTGTCCCACAGCAAGCCTTGAGATGTGATACTGAGCTTGGATATGTGAATGAAACAGAGGATCATTCCGATCACCCTGGGATTCGAACCTGGGTTGCTGGATTGTGAGTCCAATGCTCTACCGACTGAGCCAAAGGGGTAACCCTGTTGGCTGAGACCAGTATAGTAGCATCTAATATCACACCCACCAACATTTTCCCTCTCCACATGGTGACTCATCCTAGAGTCACTAATTCAGCCACTTCTGAGCGACCAGGGAGCTAGGAATTCTCTGTGGGACAATTCAGCGATAACAACTCGAATACACGTTTGGCGCCATTGAAACAGAGGATCATTCCGATCACCATGGGATTCGAACCAGAGTTGCTGGATTGTGAGTCCAATGCTCTACCAACTGAGCCAAAGGGGTAACCCCGCTGGTTGAGACCAGTAGGAGCATCTTATATCACACCCTGCTACATGAAGAGCTTGGAGACTTGAGAACCTATGGATCGAACCTATAGGTCTTCAGAGTGTTGAGTTGCAGAGGAGCTTTGGTGGGTGGTAGTGACAATGAGGAGCTGTGGTGGGTGGTAGTGACAATGAGGAGCTGTGGTGGGTGGTAGTGACAATGAGGAGCTGTGGTGGGTGGAAGTGGCAATGAGGAGCTGTGCTGGGTGGTAGTGACAATGAGGAGCTGTGGTGGGTGGGTGGTAGTGACTGGTAGAACATTACCATGATTACGTGTTGACCGGCATCTCTTTCGTTCATGGTGACAACACTGTCGTTCATGGTGACACTGTCGCTCAACATTTGAAGCCCCAACATTGACAGACAGGTAACAAAGACCGATCAGTCACTTACCACCCGCATGTTGTGATAGCCTCATCAAGTGCGAAGATTGCAGTCAGATAATTTGTTATTGGACAGACAGGGACAGTTTTTAGGACATTGGATTGTTATTGGATGGACATGGACTGCTATCCACATGAGGGAGTGTCCCCCAAGGTTACTTTTTAATATTTGTCATATTTTAACTGGGTACGTGTCATTAATAGGTGTTGTGTTTGGTATTCTGTTGATGGAGAGTAGTTGTGGAGGTGATGTTCATTGACTGGGGATGGTCTCAACGTCAAGATGGGAGGTCTTGTGCTTCTGTACTCAATCCAATAGACTAGTGTGTATCCATGTAGATTGCATTCCATCCAGCCAGCCTTATTGGCTCCGAGCATAGACTATTGGGACCAACTATAATTATCAATTGGAGCCATTGGGATCCAACCATAGATTTATTGGATCCAACCATGGACTTATTGGATCCAACTATAGACTATTGGAGCCAACCATATACTATTGGAGCCAACTATAAGCTGTATCAGATCCAGTTAGACTATTGGATCCAACTATAGACTGGGATCTAGTTAGACTATTGGATCCAACCATAGACTGGGATCTAGTTAGACTATTGGATCCAACCATAGACTGTATGAGAACCACTATTGACTGTAATGGATCCAGCTAGACTGATCCAACTGTAGACTATCAGATCCAACTGTAGACTATCAGATCCAACTGTAGATCCAGCCATAGAGTAGACTGTAATGTAGATCCACTAGTATCTGCAATAGGTGTTACGACAGTTGTATGTGTGTGGTCAGGTGTACAAATATTTACCATATCACATATTGCTGATCATTAATTGGACATGTACAGTTTTACTACAAGTAGATATACTGAATATGAATTGACATATTTCGAAAAAATGTATGATTTGCAATGTGAATGTTATTATGAAAAGACATATTTCAGGGCTCTGCTATAGTACATGTCTGCTTTCCTATAGTACATATCAGTTCTCCTATAGTACATGTCAGTTCTCCTATAGTACATGTCAGTTCTCCTATAGTACATGTCTGCTTTCCTATACTATAGTACATTGTAAGGGTCATCTGGGTGAAGAGAAAAACAAATACTGTAAATCATGAAATTAATGCGAGCAGAATATTAATGCAAAACATGCGACGGCCGTATTGTCGCATTTAATTGCTGTGCGTTAAAGGTAAAAGACTTGGAGGAAAACATGTATGAAGACATGGCCGTTCGCATTTTATTGGTGTCGCATTTACGTCTAAAAGCTAGAGGTTGCATTGAATTAGTGACGAATTAATTTCATGATTTACAGTACGCAGATTTTGCGGCTCAAGGTGAAAACTTAATAAAACAATATTTTGCTCATTTGTTTACTGGTACTATATAATCTATGCTATTTAGAAGAATATATAATATATGTATTTCATGGAAAATAATCTTATTTTCCCCATACACAGTATATACGGTTTTATGATTTGTTTACTGGTACCTACTTAGAAGAACATTTAATATATAGATTTCATTGAAAAAAATCATATTTTCCGAATATGCAATACATATTATTTGTTTACTGGTACACTACACTATCTAGAAGAAAATTTAATAGAAAACAATCAAATTTTCCTATATGTAGTACATAATATGATTTGTTTACGGGTACTGTGATCAACTGTTTATTGGAAAATCATATACGTATCTCATGGAAAACAGTAATATTTTCCCCATACACATAATATCTATTTGAAGAATCATACTGCCAAGTCAGCTTTCTGCGTCATAGACTTCTAGAAACAATCCAAGTACAGTTTAGAAACAATCCGTATACAGTATATATATGCGCGATCAGAGATAGTCTGAGTCACGGTGGTACACATGACATGCAAATGTCTCGATTATTGCAACAAATCTTCACGTGACACTGACAGACATGCACGTAAACGGCTACGTGAAGCTATGTGGAAGATCTTGTCTTTGGCGTGGCCTGCCGTATCAGGTTTGGCTACATTCGCCCATTCAGAGGCTTACTCCAGGGCTTATAAGAGCCCCTGCCATTAGCACGATATGGTTTTACCTGCTTCACTGACTATGCTGCCCGTATAATACAGTCTTGCAGATGTAACGAATGGGGGATCCGAAGTATAAGTCCTTCCCTCCCCCACCTATACCCCCTCCTTGTCTAAGGATATACCGCACACGCTGATTTTGGAGATACTAGGAGGTTATTGGTGTCCGAAGATCTGTTGAGCTTAAACATTGCGTTTTGACATTCTCCGGGCTGGATTAGACATAAGCGTTGCTGTTATATACGTATTGTAATTTGCATTGGATTCAGCAGTGAATTGGTTAGTTAACGCTCTTTCTGTTGGATTAGGCACAGGTATACTGCTCTTTAGGGCATATGCGGTTGCTTCCAGCATGGAGAGGGTTAACAATGTAATGTATGTATTGCCATTTCAAGTAGATAGGAAAATATGTGAGAGAGGTTAATTTCATGATGATTGTAGAATTAACCATGTTATTGTTATATCATGTAGCATGTAGATAGGACAATTTGAGTTGTATTTGGCTCGATGAAGGTTAATTTTGCTAGGATAAGAAGAAGAAACTATTTAGCTTAAATGGATATGTTAGTAACAAAGAACGTTAGCTCTGAATAGCTACTATTCCGAAAAATGAAAACAAAAGAAATGGATAATAAATATATTAAGATACAAGATTAAAACAACAGGGTAATTTTAGTTCACAAAAGAGTTACCCAGGGAGCACATGTTTCATTTGCATATGGTGCCTTGCATATGGGGGTCAGACCAGTTCCTGCTCGGCCTGAGACGATTGTTAATTTCTTAATTATCCTAATAATATAATCTAAAACGAAAAATGACACTAGTGCAAAGGAAATCAGGTGTCAAGCAACAATGAACAAATCAGATTCCCCACTTGCATGTGAATGAGATTAAACACTGATTGCTAGAAATGTACAGGTTTTAGTTTTCCAGAGGGGTGGGTGGTACTGCAATGGTAGGATGTTGGATTTCCCAGTCAAAGGCTGCAGGGGCCCATGATCAATGTTTGCGAAAGTTATCTCTCGGATGTGATCATGATAGGATGGGCTGGCTGTCTCTACCGTGGTAATGCAATTATCATCTTGGGTACATCAGTAACAGCAGATGCTCCCAGGTTTACTGCAACATTCAGCACTACAGGATCTAACCATGTCTAAAATAATAAAATATTAAAGTGACTCATGCACCAAAATCAAACATAGAGCTGATGATCCTGCACCATATGGTGTGATTGATTCCTTCCAAATGACCCGCTATCGATAAATATGGTGAACAGGATGATGCAATGTTGACATGTTGATAGGTGACATGTTACGCCATCTGCGAGAAACCCGTGCAATCCATTCAGAGAAACCTGTGATGAGTACGCCATGTGTGAGAAACCCGTGCAATCCATGCAGAGAAGCCCATGATGAGATGGCCTTGCCAATTTCAAAACAAACAATTGTTTACATTTGTCAAGTAAAATAGCATATTACAATTGTTTTTCACGCATTTCCATCTCTGAAAGTGCAGATTCTTGCAAATATTACACTATATATTACATATGACCAATAATAAAAATGGAGATTATCGTTCTTATTTTTAGAACATATAAATTACAATTGACTCCCCACCCCCAACCCCCAACACCCATCCCCATATTAAGTAATATCCATATGTAATAAATGTACAATCTAAGAAGTATTGTAAATTTGTAATGCTTTGACATTTTGATAATACCTATATATAAAAACTCCTACAGTTCACAGAGAAAATATCAATGTAAGAATGTTTAAACAAGTAAATGTTGACCCCTAGTGAGTATTAGCTTGTATATTGATGACACACCAGGATTGGGGAGAAAATTTATGACAGTATATTTCTACTTAGTATTTTTTTAACTGGTGGGTGGCAATCAGATCGTTGAGTCCTTGATTACCTCCTCTTGGTAAATGGTTATTTGTTGGCCATTTTATATATAGAGGGAGTTTTGAGTGCATGCACTTAAACATTTTCGTGGTTTAGATTTATGTTCGTGTAAATGTACTAGGTGTTATATATAAATGTAGCACTTACATCCAAATGGATAGTTTTTATACATGACGTTTGCAACAACTTTGTATGACGTGCAGAGTACATTGGCAGATTCCGGAGGGAATTGGAGGGTGGTGGGGGCTGTTGATGGATGAAATGGGCATTATATTTGTAATGTATTTCATTTCAGTTTGCATCGTCTATTTTATTTGAAACCATACAAGATCGGCTGCAAGAGCAAATACTAGTTTTAGGATTAAAAAAATACACCCCTTTAACAAGTCCCCACTAGATATGGTCATATAGCATTAATATAAGCACAGACAAGACTGCACATGATTTTTTAGCATATTTAAAGCATCTAATTTTAAAGTTGGAGGTGGGGCACAGGATTTTGAATAATTATAATAAAATATTATACCATCTATCTATATAGTAATATATAGTAATACTATATAGATAGATGGTATAATAATTTATTATAATTATTCAAAGTCCTGTAGTTAGATGGGACAACCGCAGCCACACCCCCACCACACCCGACATTGTGAAACATCATTGCAGGCCTATGCATGTACAAATATCTGGCTACGCCCTTGATTCTTCCTTCCAGGTACTCTACAACCAGATGATGATTAAGACAATGATATTTTTAATGCACATTTCACATGCTTGGCTAATCAAACTTTAAAGTCGTAAATTATAAAGAGGTTTCTTTGTTGACACTTGAGGCTATTTAAGAACCGAAGGATTTTAATCGGATTTCAAACATGCTATGGTATGCACACACCTGGAGCTGAATGCAAGCATAAAACGGCATTTGTCTAGTGATTGGGCAAGGATAATAGGGATAGATTAGATAAGACTGAATACATAGACAGATGGAGGGATTTAAAGGGGCGATACAGATCGACGTGAGATTGTAATTCTTTTGTTTTAAGAATTTGTCATATCGTGAACTTTAAAGCATGTCTGATGTGATAGTTCTTATACTATCGTGATAAATTATTACTAAAGTGGCTCAAACACAAAATTAATATTGTATTAACTTAAAGAACATGATATCCTACACCATGTATAGAGATTTATTTATTTTCAAATGATCTGTTATTATTGATATTTACATAAATTGCTGGTGAGCTGGAGTGTGTGACCTCTCAACTCCATCTCTCAACTGTTTGACCAAGGACCAATAAAAGTGTATACTCTTATAACCACATGACTAATATATTTACAATTATGGAATATGTATATGTATCTCTCATTCTTAATCTGTCTTTTGTCTCTCGTCTTTTCTTTCCCTTCTTTTGGAACTTGTAACCTGTCTATTTTGTCGTGAATAAAATATGTTTACCTGTAAACTATGGGAATCTCAATGAATAGGCAACATTTATCATCAACTGTTTATCATTGACAGGTAAAAGGATTTATTTCCATGTGTTTACATGGCATTACATGCCTGAAAGTGGTGATAATTGCAAATATAGCTTTATATATTACATATGACCAATAAAAAAACTGGCATAGGTAAAAATCACACAATATACCACATCTGTTTGAGTCACTTTAAGTGTAATGCAAATTATATATTTATATTTTTTCTATTTTATTTTTTAATTTGGGAGGGAAGGGAACATGTAATGTTTAGATCTACCTATGCTGAATGTTGACAATTATGTCATATCTACATGTATATCTGTTTTGCATGAAGGAGTACTATTGCAAAATAAATATCTAGCCACAAATTCATTTGTAAGGTATAAGAATCCTGTCTACATACACACACAAAATTTGATAAATTCTCATGGGAAAGCTACCACAATAATATTATGGTAATGTTTTTATGCAAATGGTTATATTGTATATTCCTTGCAAATGGTTATGTCATTTCTTAATTCGGTATCATAAAAAAAACCACAGGATGATACATCAATTCTCAATTTAATAATTGTTGTAAAAGAAATAAAATTAAATACATGGCTATGTCTATATATAGTGAAAAGTGAGATGTGGAGCTATGAAATCTTCACATACATGCAATACAAACTGACACAATGTCATATTGGCCCGTTCAGCGTCAAGTGAGCCATGACGACATGACGACATGATGCTACGAGGGTCGCTGGTTCCTAGGCACAGCGTGAATCCCCACTTGTATACATTACCTCGAAGTATTTCCCACGCTCAACAGACATTAACTGAGACGTTATTGTATTTTTAATGCGCATATAATAGCAAAGATTCATAATAAGAACATAGGTGGGAAGATCAAATATTTTTTTGGATATTATGTGCATTTTTATTTTTGTTGGGTGTATGCCATTTTTCTGCAGTTTGTGTTATCTCTCCTGTTCCATGGTAGCCAGAGACGGGATTAAGTAATTAATTTTAGTAATTAATTAGTAATTTTAGTAATTAATTAGTAATTTTAGTAATTAATTGAAACAGTTATTTTGATCATAGGATCAGTTGGGCAATAGGTAAATATACTGATTTACGGTGTTGATGTAATTTTAGGAAAATCAGATCCAAAACTGATGCTCAGATATTCGGACATCCGCTAGTAGGAATGTTAAAATGTTTAACTCTCTCCATGCTGAAGGCATTCAGAGATTTCCTAACAAGCAGTGTCTGTGCCTAAGCCAGCAGTGCAAGGGTTAAGGAGCAAAACAAGATCTGGTTTTAATTACAGTAGATTTGGTATAGTATTGATAAGAACATCATATTCCAGCATGTAGCACACATCTGTCATTGTATTAACCTTTTTCTGACTGGAGACAACTCGAGATGAATAAAGTAGTGCTTCTGAAAACAGTTGATGAAGTGTTGGACATGCAATCCAGCAATTTGGGTTTGAATCCCAAGATTGGGATGGTCCTGTGTTGTAATGGCGCCTATTCTTAGAAGCGAATCATTTGACTCCAATACCTTGAGATGTATTCCAGAGTGTCTGTCCACTAATTTAGAAAAAGTACACCCTCGCCAAAGCCTCATTCTGGTTGAAATGTCCACTTTTTCAATCCCACATAACTGCCTGATGGATTCTTATCCAAGTTATCGTCTCTAGCTTGAAGAAGGTTAAATATTAAATTGTGCACATTTGCAACACAATAATGAATTGTTGTCACATACAGTAGACCTCGCATATAACGGCCTCGCATAAACTGGACACTCGCCTATAACGTACTGAATCTGAAGTCCTGGTCCTGTCTAATGCTAAATACGGCATATGCGTAAAACAGAATTTGCATATAATGGACAAAAATAGCTGGTCCCAATGAGTATGTTATATATATGCAAGGTCTACTGTATTTTACTTAATGCATCAGAATATTCATTATTTCAATTGCATGTACTACTGAGAAATACTCTTCATCTTTCAAAGAGAAATCTTTGTTTAAAATCATTTACTTTTCATTATTAGCTGCTACAATTCTCTACGTTGATACTTGTAGTTAACTTATGTGAATGCAGTAAATACAGATTTCAAATAATAAATGGCAATAAGCATTCTAAAGCTTATATTTAGTGCATGAACTAATATTAGAGCAACGAATATAGATGGACAAATTTTGTTGATTCAGATAATATTTTTCTAACCGCATAATTCAGTCAATGTCTGCATAAGCCAGCTAGTATGATAATTTATTAACACGAAAGTCGGTCAGGATAGCATGGCTGCCATGATATGAATATAACTGGGTCTAATACATCTTATTTATGCAGGATTATGTCTGTAATAGTTACATAGCAAGGACATTTCTGCAAATACATGATGATAATATGACCACATTAATCAAATCTACGTACTTACACACCTCTTCGGCACATCTCCTCTTTTCCGTTTTGTTATTGGCATACTGGAATCAAGTAAAATCCAAACGCAAGTCTTCGTTGACCGAAGACCGTAATTGAATAATTACGATACATGACTACCTTAGATTCACCTCCAATGAAGCAGATAGCACGCATACAGCGTATAGTATACACAGCACATGCACTGATTGAAAGGTGATGGTTATTCATTGAGAAAATCTTATCTGTTTACTCAGAGCGGCTAAAGTGCGGTTCGCTGGGTGTCTGAAGACATCAGATATGTCGGATGAAGTGGCGATACTACTCTGTTTAACGGAGGACAGTGTGCAGCTACCTATACCTACCTACCTACATAAATACCTATTGTATGCAGTGTGTTGGGCAGTATTTGCCCTATAAGTATAACAGTTGCCCTACAATTATAACATTTGCCCTTCAAATTTATGTCAAACTTTTGGAAATGTTGGTGCAATTTTTAGTGGTTTTGTTTGTTTGCATGCAGACCTATATCGGTGTTTGAAATAAATTATGTCTTACCTATCATTTTTCTGCAAATATGATTGGTTATGTCCTAAGATTTTATTAATATATTTTACAATGCGGTAGTTTCTTCTACCATTTTATTTGTATTTCTGGCCTAGTTTTTGTATCAGTTTCTGCCGCAGCGACTTTACACTCCATACACTCATTGTATTGGTTTTAGATTGGAATTTTAAAAATATATTCTAACCTCTAGCTACCAATTTGGTTCAAATTTTACCATGTTAATGTTTGTTTTTTAAATAATGTGAGTGAATTATTGTTTTAAGTCACAGTGGGAATCTTTCACCCATACGTGATCATTTTAAATACAGTAAACCTCGCATATAACATACTCATTGGGACCAGCTATATATGCCGTAATTAGCGTTAGACGGGACCGGGACTTCAGATTCAGTCCGTTATTAGCGAGTGTCCAGTTTATCTGAGGCCAGTATATGCGAGGTCTACTGTAATAACACTGTAGCACATATTCAATATATTCAACAAACAAATGTATCCATGAATATCACTTTTGCTTAAGCCCCCAGAAACATTATATATACCATACTCATCCTAAACATATAAAATCTTAATCGGCTAGAGTCATTGTTTACAAACGACCTCAGTATGAATTGGCCCACTCTCACAATACGTGTCTAGAAATATATTGTTATTAAACATAAATGGATCTTGTCCAACATTATCAAACTTTGAACTGTACGACGATAGGCCATTGAGAGACTGAGTTTGCTATTGTTATGTATGGGAATACAATGAAACACTGAAGTTGAAGTTGGACTGCAGTGTCTAACTAGGATCTTCTCAAGCCTGTCCTACGATCATACCGTCTGTATTATGTATTATGTACACACATTTAAATCTATTATGTCTAACACTAGACCTTCAAGCTGTGACTTGATATGATGCTTTTTTTAATCATTCAACAAGATGATTTTTTTAAAACCTTTTTTATTTATTTTTTATTTATTATTATTTTTTGTTATTATTATTTTTGATGTTAGCCATAAAGTGAGAAAGGTTTGTGGCATTAATAAATTATTATTAGTGTCTTGGTTATTGAAATTGTATTTTTGATGTTAGCCATAAAGTGAGAAAAGTTAGGGGCATTAATAATTTATTAGTTGTGTCTTGGGTTATTGAAATTGTATTTTTGATGTTGGCCCCAAAGTGAAA
The DNA here is from genome assembly GCA_032361325.1 of Lepetodrilus fucensis. Classification (NCBI taxonomy): domain Eukaryota; kingdom Metazoa; phylum Mollusca; class Gastropoda; order Lepetellida; family Lepetodrilidae; genus Lepetodrilus; species Lepetodrilus fucensis. The sequence continues at coordinate 12,594 of JAUTBV010062542.1, forward strand.
TAGGTTTGGGGCATTAATAATTTATTAGTTGTGTCTTGGTTATTGAAATTGTATTTTTGATGTTAACCATAAAGTGAGAACAGTTTGGGGCATTAATAATTTATTAGTTGTGTCTTGGGTTATTGAAATTGTATTATTGATGTTGGCCCCAAAGTGAAATAGGTTTGGGGCATTAATAATTTATTATTTATATCTTATAGTCTCAAAGTGACTAAAGTATGTCTTATAGCCCCAAAGTGAGCAAAGTTTGTGCAATTTTACCAAATGATCTAGTCCATGACTTCAATATTTTTGCTTCACACTGTTATGGTCTTATTTATGGTGTTTCTATGGCAGTCAGCTGTGACATAGTAAATAGTATGTGTAGAATGTGAGCAATACTGGTAATATGCAGCTGTTCTTGGAATTTGGCTACTATTTCTGGCAGTTTCAGAGTAACAACTGCCGACAGTACATGAAATGTAGGCTACTATATGTAGGTGTTTAAAAATAACATATACCTACAGTAAATGAAATGTAGGCTAATATATGTAGTTGTTTTAAGTAACATATGTCTACAGTTATTGGAATGAAGGATCTAATAGATATGCAATGGTTTAAGAATAGCATGTTTCTTAATTTCATAAGTGCCTATAGTCCATGAAGTGTAGGCTAATAACAGTAATATACAGTAGAACTTGCATATAACGTACTCATTGGGACCAGATATTTTTGTCCGTTATATGCAACATCCGTTATACGCATATGCCGTAATTAGCATTAGACGGGACCGGGACTTCAGATTCAGTACGTTATAGGCGAGTGGTCGGTTTATGCGAGGCCGTTATATGCAAGGTCTACTGTATGTAGTTATTGTAAAGTAACATATGGCTACAGTTATTGAAATGGTCTAATAGATATACAATGATTTTTTACTATCATGTTCCTTAAGTCCATAAATGCCTACAGAATATAGGCTACTACTACGTATATACAGTGGTTTTTCAGTAACAATACAAGTGCCTACATATAATAATTATGCCTAATATATCCACAATTTGATATCCTAGTAACATATGTCTACACTCCTTTGAATGTAGGTAGATATACTGTTTGTATCACAATAAACAAGTACTTACAAGATAAATATTAGAAGTTGTTATAACAAATATTGGGTCTTGGTATCTCTTGTAAAGATTTACGTCGAGCAAGATATCTATTTCATCAGATTAACTTGAAACCATGGTGGAAATGTTAACAAGTGCGCGATGATTTATCAGTTGATAACAGGGGGGGAAACTCAGTCAGGAGGCATCAATTCTGACGTTTGTGCGATTCTTATCACTCTTCTCATTTCTGACTGCATAATAAGTGAATAATGTTGCCATTCACAGAGTATACTCTAACACTAAGTCACAGTCACGGACTAATGTCGTAATGTGGTGATCCTAGCAGCCTTGCGTCGGAGATCGTGGGAAGGGGGTCGGTGTTGTATGGTCGCTCAGATCGTGTGTCGGACAATGAAAGAGGTTCCGAGTTCAAATCATGACCCAGGAACCAATTTTATCTTTTTCCTTTTTTTTCCTCGGGCAGTTGAAGACAGTTCAATATGTTGATAAAAAAATTGGGAATAATGCAAATAAAAATTACTGTTTTATAAACTACATGGTTGGTAGCTGGTGGTGGAGAGAGTGGAAGAAGTGTCATAAAATCAAGGTGAATTGTCATTATACCAATTTTCTGTCTTTTTTTCAAATTATTGAACATTTCACACTTTCAATGTTAAAGGGTGAGTGATTTATTGCATTATGTTGCAGTGGGAATCTTTCAGCCAACTAATACTGATTGTTGGAGGGCAATTGGAGGTACCATACCATGTTACTAGTGACTATGACTAGTCTAGCCAAATGTCCAGAAAGAAATTATTATTATTATTATTTATTTTTTAAATTGATATTTAGAGTTGCTTTCAGGATTCTTTCGCTTATATTACGGCTTGTCAGTTTAGGGCAGGAGGAAACCTGCAACATCTGTAGCACTGAATGTTGCAGGAGACCTACGAGCACCAGCTGGTACTGACAGACCAAGTATGATAACTGTATTGCTACAGTATAGAGAGAATGGTAACTTTCGCAAACATTGATGCTGAGACAGGATTTGAACCTGGGGCCTTTGGTTCCAAAGTCCAAACATTCTACCATTGTGCTACCATCCAATGAGAAAGAAGGTTAAAATTACAGTTCTACAAAGGCCACAAATAATATTTATATCTAATGGGGTATACAGTATACAGGAGAAGGTGATATTGGCTGATTCATGGTTGTGGTAAATGTGTGTGCGTTTTACAAGGTGAACACCCCACATTAAAACAACTCACCCTCAATGCCCCTATTGAAATACATGGATCAACCTCTGAATATAATAGGCAATTATTTCATAGATGACTATCATAATGTTATGGAGTTTCTAATCCATCAATAAATATTCATTACAAAATCAAAGTAAAAAAATATATGAAACAGGAAAGTCAACACAATCATTAAGAAACAGGAAGTGAATTTGAAAAATAGTTCATATTAATATATAATGTGTTTACACATGCAATCAGTCATATATAATGTATTCTAGCATGTCCTGATATCTACTGTTAATGTGTTTTAGCATGAACTAATAGAGAGGTTTCTCAAACATACCGTTACAGTTACCAATACCTTTAGGCTATGTGGGAAACCGTGTAGTTTCAAATAATTTAATTAGTTAACAGTAATTTGCATTACATGTAGCAGGCTAAATGGTCATCGGAAACGGGAAACTACACGTCGGGCGAGTCTCTGACGTCGTATACTATGCACAAACTGATGACCTAACCGTATCCACAATGGTAACCGTAGTGTTGCGAAACCTCTCTAATATGAAACATGTAATTAATCTGTTTTAGCATGTGCTATACATAGCATGTATCTAATATGTTTTACCATGTCACATGTATAATATATCTAATGTGTTTTAGCAAAAGCTGATGTCTAATTGTGCTTTAGCATGTACTGATTTTAATTGTATTTTAGCATTTACTGATATCTAATGTGCTTTAGCATGTGCTGATATCTAATGTGCTTTAGCATGTGCTGATATCTAATGTGTTTTAGCATGTGCCAATACATAACATGTATCCAATGTATTTTAGGATAAGCGGTTGTCTAATGTGATTAGCAATAGCATGTACAGATGTATAATTGTGTTTTAGCATGTACTGGTATATAATGCGCTTTAGCATATGCCATGTATTGTCATGTGCTAATATATTTAATGTGCTTTAGCATGTGCTGATATCTAATGCATTTTAGCATGTTCTATATCATGTGCTAATATATCTAATGTGCTTTAGCATGTACTGATATCCGGCAAGTGTTACTGAAGTAAGTAATCACGTCCACAAATCCAGCCATCATGCTAACCCTGAGATGCCTTAGCAGATACGGGCTGGTGATTACCATCTACAAGGCTACGTCCTATTTGTATAAACTAAAAACTAAAGCAGACCCTTTGATTATATGGCCAGATATCCATAGGAAGGTATACTATAGTCCTCATATATAACAATACATGCTTGGCAGTGTTAAAGGCACGAGCACAAGGAAACAGTGATAAAGGTGCAATGTAAATACTCATAAGGGACGGAGGTGTGTGTGGGTGTGCTCGTTTAATTCTCAATGTAGTATGAATTCTCAAGTAGAAGTTCTTGGGTGTTGGGGATTGAGGACAATACCTGGACATTATCAAAATTTATCTGCTGAGTAGGAAGAGATGTTCACACTCGGATCTGTGACTTTTTGTTTTGTTTTTGTTCACCTTCACTAATATCTAAATATATCTAGTGTGTATCTACATATATCTATCTATATATAGCAGGTACATTTATAAACCATTAATATAAGTAGGATACTTGTGTAGGCTTGTTTGATATACTGGTCTTAAATAAATATATCAAACATTAGATCTGAGCATATATATACCATTAGTCATAGTTTGTAATAATGGTGATATCATAGTTTTGGGCAGCATTCACAAATAAGCTACACATGTGTTGTTTGTCAGTATTGACAAACATAGAAAATATTAATTTGTTTCCTTCATTATAAATCCAAACAAGCTGAAGATGAAATGGTCGTAACTGTATAAAATAATAGTGTTGTTATATATGGCTGATACTATCAGTGATAGCGGGTCATAATTATAATGCTTGCATTATGTACATAGCACTTGTGATAAGATCAAATATAGTGAGGAACTGGTATTATGATTGTTTTTCCCATGGCCGTTGTAATGGCTTACTATGACATGTATTACCATTCGAACTCACTCATTTAGTCATCCGTTATCATATATACGCAAATATACTGTCTACTCACTCACCCACCCACTCAAATGTCCATTCATTCATGCATGCATACACACACACACCCACACACACACACACAAGCACACATACACACACATGCACATACACACACACACGTAAGCACACACACATATACACACACACAAGCACACACACACTCATGCACATACACACACACACGTAAGCACACACACACACACACACACATAAACATGTTGGGTGTCATCATTGTAGGAGAGGATCCTGTAGATCCTGGGATTCGAACCCGAGCTGCTACATTGCGAGTCCAAGACCTGCTGGCCGAGACCAGTAGGAGCATCTTAAATACATAGCTACATACACAACACACATGTATACAAAAAGAAAACCACAAAAAAACATATATACACACACATACACACACACACACATAAAACACACTCAAACATACACATACACACGCATATATACATACACACACACATATATATATATATACACACACACACACACACACACATTACACACTGTTGTATTGCTTTTCAAACATATAATACTTTTAACATTAATGTATACATTTAGCAATTTATTGTACACTTACAAAACCTGTTTACCCATATAATTACTTGCTATGAATAATTGGTTGTGCATTATACTTCATATGCTAATTATTCCCATGCTGTAGACCTGAGAATAAACTCTTGAGTAACTCCATATATATTTCCTGTGATTTTGTAAGGTGATACTTTAGATTCGTGAATACTGATCAAGGTTATAATAAAATCCAATCCACCCAGTTCCTTTATACCATACTCATAAAAGGTGAGGTAGTTTTTTTAAAAGGTATTATACTATTGACATTTGAATTTAGTATGTGTAAGCCTTTAATTAATGTTCTAACAAAGTTTGAAAATGGGTTAATGAATTCAAATGTTTCCTATTGTCATATGAAATTCAATATCAAAAAGAACTATTTTGATTTATCATATATCATAATTTACTAAGGTATAACCTGGTGTTTTTTTGTCAATATGGTAAATAAAAACAAAGAAATTGTGTTGCTGTTTATAGAAAGACACTTACAGGTTCAAAATAATTAATAAATATTCCTGCTGTATTTCAAAATCACTGCTCTATATAATAAGGGCATCTGTAATTGCCTTCAGAAGGAAAAAGGTTAAATCAAAATATTAAAAATAGATCGGACAGGAAGGAAGTTATTGTGCACACCTGTGTGTTGGGTTAAGAACAGTCATGGTTTATAAAATGACAATTGAAGGCACTGTTATAGTCTCTCACCTGTTGTCGGTCGTTATCCGGACAGGTACGTACAGTATATTTATCCACTAAAGTCAGGACCAATCACCAGTACACTAGCCACATAGCCGAGAGGAACCAGCATGTCACATGTCTGGGTTTCAGATCCTTCGAGGGATTATCCCTGTAGCACAATTTAACATATCATCAAACAAATGATTTTCCAGTCTGCTAATTTCCTTCCCCTCCCAAATCGCCTGATACAGGTGTTTGCATGTACTAGCCGACAATGCATAGCATTGCGAGTGTTTTTCCTCGGAAAAAAGATGTTAGCATTTGACCCGACATCGGGCTCCACCTCATAACTCAGCGACGAAAATAGAGGTTCGTGTGTCGGACCGTGGGAAAGTTGTTAGCACAAATATTGATATACGAATTACTGGATTGGCCAATCAGATAACGATTGTGTCGAAGGCCCCTCGTGTACCTGGGTTGTCTGTGGGTTGGTTATGGGGTCTTGGTATTGTGCTGCGGTACACCCGGTACTTTTGTCTGAAGGACTCCTCCCTTTGTGCAACCCAGCTATGGTGGTGTATCATTTACCTATACCCTGTGTCCTGAGGCGGATCAATATAACCCACCCTCACAGACCCATATACATGGGTAGGGGTACAGATACCCCATACATACAGATACCCAATATAATTGCAAGAATATTTACTTTTTATTTATTTTTTATTAAGTATCAGAATGACGAAAAGGTAAAGGCACACACGGGTAGGGGTACAGATATCCCATACATATAGCTATACCCCATACATATAGATACCCCATATAATTACAAGAATATTTACTTTTTATTTATTTGTTATTAAGTATCAGAACGACAAAAAGGTAAAGGGGCACACACACACACACACACACACACACACACATTCTCATTTCTGAAAACTTTTATCAATAAGAGGATAACAAATTGACCAGTTATTGAAATTGTTTTTATGAATTATTTGGGGTTTAGATCCACTACCTAATCATCCAACAGGGAGAGGGTTAAATGTATATCTCTTTCAAGTACATGTATATTGTATATATTGAGGGGTTCATTTAATTAATATTATGATATTCCATTCTATTTTTGGATATAAATGTCTAATCATGCAGACTTGTAATAATAACGTATTGGTAAATTAATAATTTCAGTACTTTTTTCCTTCCTTCAAATTTTAGTATTTATTAAAAAGTAAACTGTCATTAAACATTTAATGTCATTGAATGACATCATGGGCTGACAATAAATTATGTGTGCTGATAATAATATACCATAATTCATTATTTCTATAACAATGTAAATAAAAATAACGTCTAATGATATTTTAATGTAATTTTTATTGTATAAATTTATATTTAGAACCGCTAAGGATTATTTCACTTGTATCATAGCATGCCAGTTTATAGCAGGAGGAAGCCTGCAACATCCATAGCACTGAACGTTGCGGTAAACCTGCGACCACCAGCTGGTACTGATGGACAAAGGATGATAACTGCATTGCCACAGTACAGTCAGTGCATCCTATGATACAGAGTATCATATCATGATCACGGGCGGGATGTAGCGCAGTGGTAGAACGTTGGAATTCCAGGCTCAAATCGCTAAAGTTACCTTTCTGACACGATATTGATAGGATGCACTGACTGTAGAGTGGCAATGCAGTTATCATCCTTGGTCTTG
>JAUTBV010062653.1:0-19938 GCA_032361325.1 Lepetodrilus fucensis
GGTGAGGAAGATCCATGATAGTAACTCAGCGCAGGCCTCAATTTAGCAACTGATATTTCACTTATTTTAACTTAATTGTAACTTAGAGTCAGCGATAGACACTAATGTTAAAACTTTAAAAAAACAAATGTTTTGAATTTCAACTAGCCCTTAGGATACATTTAGCATTGGGAGAAATGGCCTGGGTCGGCGGACTAGTGTTAATTTCGATCCCTGATAGTTTATACCAGGTAGAAATACAATCTTTAAAAGCTTGGAAACACGAGAAATGAGAGGATTTAAGGCCTTGTCAATAACCTCCTCATGCGGTGATCACACACACAAATTGTGTACTGTGGGACGTACCACCTGTGTCCTGTATATTTTTTTTGTAATTAAAGTAACATGCATGAATGATGTTGTGATGCTGTCCTCGAAAGATGTACCGTAGTTTTGAAGGTTAAACCTGGTGCAAGGGCAATTCATTCACGTATATCATGGTAGATGCACGTGATTGTCATGCAGATAATTTTCAACATTGGATGATACTGGTAGTAGACACAGTGGCCTTACTTAACCCTCTTTCTGCTGAAGTTGGCACAGAAACTGCTCTTTTTGGAATATTATGGTATATATGTTTTACTTCGAAATCAAGCATCATCAACAAAGTGCAATCAACAAGGCAGTATGCAAATTGCAATATTTATCAATATAAACTTACCTATAAACTGATAAAATGTAAGTTACAAACAACAAATATTTACACACACCACCCCTACCCCTAACCAAATGTACTAACCCTTAGGCATGTTAGGATAACTTTAGCATTGGGATAAATAGTGCAGGCTAGTGTTAATTTCTATCCCTGAATATATTTGCTTGGAAAGCATATAATACGTTTTATTTAAATGTACCGGTTAGAACATTTATTTTATTGTTATTTGTTCCCATTCATTTCAAATTATATTTAAAAAATCATAAATGTAAAGGGTCTATTAGTATTGTTTCTCTATTATATTTTTCCATTAAAATAAAGTTTATAATATTTCATACCAATAGTAGATAAATAAAGTTCTGCTAATTTTGATGTTTTTTTTATTTGCAAATCTAAAATTGGATTTTAAGTTACCAATGATTGTATTCATGATTACTTTGTCACATAAATCTTTATGTTTTTGTGATAACATCAGTTGACTACAAACCCATATAGTTAAATAGGAAATGGAGGTTACCAGTCATCAGTCATATCCAACTTGTTTGTTGTTGTTAAACTAGGCATATATCTCCCAAGTAGCATTCAGTGATTATATCAGCATTAACCCTCTCCCTGCTGAAGGCGACTTAAGTTGCCTGATCACATGCAGAAATAGAACACTGATTTTATTCAGCAGGGGGACGGTTAATTAACTTGTTTAACAGTCATGTGTCGCATAACACTAAACATGAAGTTAATTTTATTTAATCTTGCTCACGATGAGTGGGCCATGACAGAGACTTTGTATACTGTAAGGTGTTCTTTGACATTGATATAAATATTCAGACAGCCAAGCTGTAAAGTGTCACCTTGAGCATGTTGAGAGTGGAACAAGTCAGTGGCGGACATTTTTCACGCAAACTAATTTATTCTACGGTGTCTTATAATTCATAGTTATGTGTCCATGTATCAATATTGAACTGTGTCAAGTGCAAGTGCAGTACTGTTTGTCTTAGCAACACAATAAAACAGACCCATTTTTTGTGTGTGTTTCGTTCGGACCAAGCTGCATTCTGGTACTTTGGATCCAGAAACAAGATTTTGCACCAAATGATTTGCTGTATAGAGTTTCTTCTGTATTTCATGGATTTGAGGGACGGAATATGGCACAGTGGTTAGCATGACCTATTCACAGATCCTGAGTTCTAGTCTTACCGAGAGTTCAGCATTGCAGATGTGGGTTTCCTCCTGCCCTAAACTGATAAGCAGTGATATAAGTGAAAATATCTTGGAAACAGCTCTGAACCTTAGAATTTATTAAACTATGGTAATTCTTTCGTTGCTGGATAAATAATTGATCTAACTGGCTGAAGGGTTAACCAAGGTTAAATTAAGCCCAGATTTTGGCATTAACGTTCTTGAATAATTGCAATAGTAATTCAACATGTTAATGATTAATTACAGTAAATTACAAGCATGGTTCAGGAAAAAAAATATGTTGTGTCAGTTATGGTTTGTTTTGGGTTTTTTTTTTTTTTTTTGGGGGGGGTATATTTTAGATGTATTGGAAATATATGTAGCTTCATGTCATGATCATGATATATTTGATTGATAGATTTATCTCAGTGGAGATGATTGTTATCATTGGAAGATTTAGTGCTTCCTGATTGGTTACTACTAGGAGTGGGGGCTACTAGTATTTGTTGGAAAGATGAATACTAGTATAAAGTTATACACAACTTAATAACACATATATTTATAATAACATCAATGAATTATCAAATAACAATTATTTCACAAGTTGTTTTAATTATGTAAAAACATATTATATCTAGATTTTACTTATATCTAGGAAATATGTTTATGTACCTGTATCAGCATAGGCACCTGGTTCTTGTTCCACAGAATGAACGCTACGAGCATTGTAACACCACTCAACAATGGAGCAATTTATCTTTAAATATTTAAAATGGAATCAATCTATTACAAAATACATTTTTTATTTTTTGTGGACAATTTCTACATTCCATTTATTCCTACATTTATCATGTGTTTATCTGTAACACAAAATGTAATTCTATTTAATATCTAAAAATATTTAAGCATGTGGTTGTAATATAAAAAAATAAATGACTAATGGAATTGATCATGCTAATATGGTGCTAGTTTCCTGGTTCGTTTGACAAGTTTGATTGATAGTAAATGGAATTAACCCCAGGCAAACATATTTCGAGTCCCCATTTGAATCGTGTAGATTAACATGATTAAACCATGGTAATGAAATATTGCTGTGTGGTAGGACTATTGTTGCAGTGTGGTAGGATGGTTGTTGCTATGTGGTAGGATGATTGTTGCTGTGTGGTAGGATGATTGTTGATGTGTGGTAGGATGATTGTTGATGTGTGTTAGGACGATTGTTGCTGTGTGTGGTAGGACAATTGTTGCCGAGTGTTAGGACAATTGTTGCTGTGTGTGGTAGGATGATTGTTGCTGTATGGTAGGATGATTGTTGCTGTGTGGTAGGATGATTGTTGCTGTGTGGTAGGACGATTGTTGCTATGTGGTAGGATGATTGTTGCTATGTGGTAGGATGATTGTTGCTGTGAGGATGATTGTGAGATCATTATTCTTATGTTGTCATTGATTGCATTACTATCATGATTAGTTGCAATGTGGTTGTCAGTGCATTAGTTTGGCTGTTGGAGACATAATTCTTGAATTAAACTAGGTTAATTAAATTTATTTATCTGACTTCCTTCTCGACCTTGCTTGATATGGTGATCTGTTGTTATTGCCCCAGGGTGTTATTTAAATCAGATCATGTCAGAACTTAATGATAAATGCCCAGTTTGACATCCATGTTCAAATGGACTAAGATGATTCACTATCTACAGGTAAAGTATTATCTGTCATTAAATAAATAGAATATTATGCAATATTCTACTAAATGTCAGCTTCATGAATTAATTTGTGTTTGCTCTCGATAAAACCTTTACAATTATTTCCAAGCATACTTCCAAGTATAAATATTATCTAAAACGTTATGTGAAATCTTATTAGTTAGGATTGTGAAATCTTATTAGTTAGGATTCCCGCTGTGACGTAAAACAATAATCCATTCATTCATTTTAAGTAACCTTTGTTCAAATCAAGGGGTTTTTATTCTTCAGAAATAGCATTTAAAAATATATATATTTAAAATGTGATACATTTTACTGATCAAACAAAAACAACAACAAAATAGTTCTTAAAATATGACAATTTTTCAAATGTTCCTGCTGAAAAATGTCGGATTGGGGATATGTACATGATACATGCATGGTGTCATTATCGCCTTGTTGGACCACAGATAAATTACCAAAATGGGTCAGCATGGTCCCCCTCCATTCTCAAACTCATTTATCTGTTTATTCACTCGTGATGCATGCCAGTGTTGGCTACCATGAAGTCTGTACGTCTTCACATCTCTGTCACTTGTGGCTGATCCCGTGCGTACAGAAATACTGTCAAAATGTTAATAGTAAAACTACAAAATTGCTGTGAACAACTCTAAAAGTAAAACTACATAATTGCTGTAAAATTAAAAGTAAAACTTAGCAAAATGCTGTAAAAAATGTATGCATAAAATGCTGTAAAAAGTCTAAATGTAAAACTGTAATGCTATTAAAAAAAGTATCAGTGGTAACATTTTGTAACAGTAAACATTCAAAAATGTAAAACTACAAAATTGCTGTAAAGATTATGTACAAACAAACTCCTGAAATATAAAATTAGCCATAAAACTATAATGCCTAAAAAAAATAAGTAGTAAAACACCTGAAATGTTAATATACTAAAAAGTAAAACATTTCGTAAATATGCTAAAGGTAAAACTTTTCGTAAATATCCAGGGATAAAAATTAACACTAGTCCTCTAGCCAAGGCCATTTCCCCAATGCTAAAGGTATCCTAAGGACTAGTAGAAATTCATAACACGTGTTATTTGTATCACTATTCAGGCTAGTTAAGTTTTAAAGTTAGTTTCTATCACTGAATTTCCCTACCCCTGTGAGGTGGTCATCATCAAAAAAATCAAAACCAATGAAAGTGTCAGGTGGACACTAGAATTTAGTGGGTTCACTGGGTTGTACACGAACCCTATCCTGGGCTCACTTTTAAGCACCCCATAACCATAACCATAATCACCTTCATACCTCGCCTAAATCCACAAGTCTTACTTCTCGTCACTCACAGTTATTGTTACCATGTGTGTTCAATGTGAATGTGAAGTTATGTGGTTTTTGCAATACTATTCATGTTGGCATTGCTACCTATCGGTCTCAGTTTCAAATGTGGTCGTTTTCTTTGATACCCTTGCATGTACATTTGTAATATGAACAGCAGCTGACTGTGTGGCTTTCAATAATAATGTTTTCTGTAAAAGGCAATGTTCAGTGCTAATGCACTTACAAGTTACATATGTTTGTGTCATATGTTAATGTTAAAGTTTGTGGTGTTGTGATGACTGCACTTGTAGAGGTGAGTCGTGAAATGGAAATGTCGTTTTGGTTGTGGTTTTTCTTTCGGATGGCAAACATGTAGACTAGATAAATTATAATGATAAATGAAGTTAGCATGGAGAAGGTTACAGATTATGATAGAAACTAACTTTAAAACTTACTAGTTTGAATAATGATAGTATATTAATAACAAATGTTATCAATTTCTACAGGATACCTTTAGCATTCAAAAACAAAATTATTTTTCTTATTTCATTTGCCCTAACCAAAATTAAAAGATAAAAAATATTACACCAGTAATAAAAAAAATCTGTTTATATAATGATCACCAAATGTTTTGAGTAAGTGTTATTTTATGCAGAGAGGCGACATTCGAAAGAAGGAACAGGCAACTATGCTGAATTTGCACATGCGGGTATGTGAAGAATAGCATCAGCACGTGCAAATCAGGCTTTCTTACCCGTTCCTTCTTTTGAACGTGGTCCTTCTGCATAAAACAATACCAGTCAAATTATTTGGTGATATTTTTATAAACAGATTTTGTATTACTGGTGCAATATTTTTAATTAATCATTTACCGAGATAATCTACGAAATAGGGGTGTCAATGCATTTCATGCCAAACTATACCACTTTCATGCCCCTGTGATATTGCCACTAGACTGCTAGAGGACGCACTAACCTTCATTGTTTTATTGATTAGTGCCGCTGTTGATGTTTATCTCTGCCATTTGAGAAGTCAAGCATCAGAGCTGGTCACTGCTATTGATCAATCAAGAATAGGATCTTAATCAAAGGCATACGATGACGAGCATTGACTGCATGACGAGATATTGACCAGTCTTGACCGATAGGCATTTTGCAAGAGGCAGGGAAATATTATTGTCGCCAGCATCTGTTGTGATGGGAATTTCAGCTGTTCACTGTGTTATGAAAACCAGCTTGTATTGATCTGTTGATATATGCAATGTCTCGTATTGCAGGTTTTTTGCACAATAATATTATCTAGTGGATAAAGAACTATCCAAATTAACCAGTGAACATGGTGAAGTTGAATGTGGAGAGAAAGACAATTATGAATAATTTGTAATTAATGGTAAATTTCAATATTATTGGAGAAATGTGGTCAGATGCTGAAAGATAGCAGGGACAGATAAAGGAATTCAAAAAAGTTGGGTTGCAGAATATTTAATAACTAGTTGTGATGGAACTCTTTTACAATGTCAAGTACATGTACTAGTATTTATTATTACATTTGTATATATATTTTTTTTAATGTCAGGCAAAAAGGGTGTTGATCTCTCTCTCTCTCTCCATCCCCCCCCCCCCTCCCCAATCAACCCCTGAGGATGAAATGGGGGTAGGGGCAACATTAGGGCTTTAATCACATTAGGGACTAACAAGTTTATTTCTTTACAATGAATTTATATGTTTTAATGACATGTTTACGGTAGACTTTTATGTCTTGCATGTTGGCTAGATGTGGTAAGATATTGCAACTGATGCAGCCTGAGGGGGGATTATATAACTGGTTGAAATGTTAGACATTTGAAGCTGGCAATTAAAGGCACTTGATATATGCTGTTGTACATTCCTTACAAGTCCAGCTGAATTTGGCCAAATCAATTTTATCTCTTGTTTGACAGACCTGTGTATATATTTTATATATTCTGTATCATATTCATTAAAACATCTTTAACTATATATATTATTGTTTATTTGCATGATGAACATGGAAGCATCCTTGCATTCAATATTGAGATAAGTGAAAGAATCTTGAAAGCGTCTCTAAACCCCAATTAAAAATAATAAAATTTAAATTTAAAATGAGATGAATATGGTGTTATGTTGATCATTTTAGAATTGCAAACAATGTGACATGAACCATCTTATCACAAAAGTAGCTGTCATATACATTCTATTTATATTACACCCATTTCTAGATAGACTTTTCAGATGTGTATTCTATGACCTTTAAAAATGTCCTTTTGACATTAGTTTGGCTTACATTAGGTCAGGTTAAGGCAAATAAACGTACCAGGTAGCTTGTATTTGTACAGTGTGAACTAGTGAATGTCTTTATCCATGGTTAACACAAAGGATTAGTTTGAACTAATGTAATTTTTTTGGTGTTTTTCAGCATATAAAACAGTGTCTGGTGTGAATGGGCCACTGGTCATTTTAGATGATGTCAAGGTAAGATTTCTTTTCACAAAACTCTGAAGAATGTACAAACATTGAAATAAAGGTGGTCAAACTGGATTGTACTAATTTAACCCTCTCCCTGCTGGATTAGATGCAGTCTCTGCTCTTTGTGGCATCTACAGTTGCCTTCAGCAGGGAGATGGTTAAATTATCTCTAGTACATGCACTTTCTGGTAGTATTTTCGTCACAAATGGGTGAAAGATTCCCACAGCGCCGTTAAACTCCATATTCACTCACTCTCACATTCTTGAATATTTAATTTAAATACTAGTATGTGCAAATTCTTGTATATTGAAATCAAATATATCCATATATTTTTTTAACATTCTTACCTGAAAATCTTATTGCACAATGTGTTGTGCAATAAGATTTTCAGGTACAACTTTCTATAGTTTACAAATATCTATGCATTATGAAGGTATGTCATTATCATGGTGGCGTACAGCAGTACGTTCTAGTCAACATCTGTTGTCAGGCTAATTCATGGAGAATGTTAGAATATTGATCAAATATTTGCAAGTCATATTTTATTTATCGTGATTATGACCTTATAATAGGATGCTCTGTGTGTACTGTGAATGCAGTTATCATCCTTGGTCTGTCAATACCGCAGCCAGTGCTCGAAGGTTTCCTACGACATTCAGCACTGCTGATGTTGCCGGTTTCCTCCTGCCCTAAATTTTGACCAGCTGTGATATGAATAAAAACATCTTGAAAGCTGGTCCTATAAACCCCAATACAAAAGAAAAATCTGTTTTCTTTTTTAATATTTCTGTCTGTCTTCCTGTTTGCTATAAATTAAAGAACTAGCAATGGAAATATTAAAATATGCAAGCAACAGTCAAGTTCTCATTAGGTCATGATCAGATATTAATAACAATAGAGCAAATTATGTGCTGTAGCTTAATTGTAGCATTCATGTCTTTGTAGACCAGCAGTTACCATGGTAACAAATGACAAAAGCTACATTTATAGAACATTGTGTCGTTATATTTATCGGTAGCTAATCTATGACCATGCCCCCTTCTAAATCACCGCCTACATATTGCCAACAAATCTTTATTTATGTATTATGTGTTCCCAATTATTTTCATAATCAGTTTATTCAATGTTATTTTTTTAAATATCCTTTCACCATCAAAAATAATATATTCCTTCAATAGGTTTATTTATTTATTTATTTATTTATTTTGTTTATCTACAGTTTCCCAAGTTTGCAGAGATTGTCAAATTGACACTCGCTGATGGAAGCGAAAGAAGCGGACAGGTTTTGGAAATCAGTGGTTCCAAAGCCATCGTACAGGTTAGTAACTAACCACACACACTGTAAAATACATTACAAACTCAGCGATAGACAGTAACTTTAAAACTTAATAGTAGCTCAAATAGTGATGACAAATAACAACTGTTTATGAATTTCTACTAGTCCTTAGGATGCCTTTAGCATTGGGAGAAATGGCCGGGGCTAGTGTTAATTTCAATCCCTGTAATTATTTTACACAGTTCTTCCTTGTGTTTATGTGGGTTGTAAAGTTTGTATACACCTGTTTTCATATCTCTCGTGTGTTACGTGAACTTTGTGTGCAGTCACGAATTGTTTGTCAAACATGATAACAGTGTCCACACCACACTTATCAGTGAAGTGCTTAACCTTATTAAATCCACGAGAGGTCAAAGGTTGTATGATGAACCAGGTTTTAAACAGAATGGGGCGGCTAGTCAGATGTTGATGATTCCGGCATGGCAGGAGCTGTGTCATGCACTGAGGAATTTATTTAATTTTGGGGGTGTCCTGATATACACTGACAAGCTGTCTGTGATAATAGTGAAAGAATCTTGAAAGTGGATCTAAACCCTAAATTGACAAGCCATGTGCAAGAATCTTGAAATCAGCAATAAAATATAATTTTATTTTTTAATGTTTACGGGTATAGTTTAGGTTTTAGTCAATGTAATTGGTGTTTTATCAGTATATATTTAAGGAATATTTTGCTGCATGGGCGAAAAATTATTGTGGTGACATTAAGAAATAAAAATAAATAAATCACTAACTCTTCAGAATGCTGATGTCAAGGATATGCATTTTTGACAACAAGCCAATTGAGATATTTTTTTTTTTTCAAGTTTTATGTAATAGGTAATGTTTACTTTTAGATATGCTACATCAGACACTACACTACCAATGGAAATGTATTCAGATATCCAGTCATGAATATTCACTAGAAAAACATTCAGCCCCTAAAGTCTCTTTTCAAATCTCAGTAGAAAAATGTTGTTTTTTAATCTTTTTTATTTTCATATTTCAAATCATACATATTACATAAATTCATTTATTACATGTATCATAAATATGGTATTCGTGGGTATTCTTTTGACCCTTAGACCAAAGCACTGCAGAAATTGAACACTTTGATTTTATTCAGCAGGGAGAAGGTTAAGCAACATTTCAAAATCCAATTTTATTTTATACTTTCTAGATACCACTGGTATATTGTGATGCAGTAATTGAATATACTTTTGTTTCAGGTCTTTGAAGGCACGTCAGGTATTGACGCCAAGCACACAACATGTGAATTCACTGGCGACATCCTGAGAATGCCCGTCTCGGAGGACATGTTGGGTAAGAATTTATACTCTCCTTAATTTATTTTATTTAAACTTATTTTATTTATCAGTAAAAGGATTGAAAATAAAAGTCAAACTTACTAAATCTTCTCCTGACTAATTTAACCTATGTGCAATGTTACTACTTGTTTCTGTTTTTGTTTAAATTATTGTTTGTTGTCGCAGAAAACAAATCTGTGTCTTTTTCACTTTTATTAACGAGAAGTATTACAAGAACTAAATGTTAGATTTGTTGTGTGAGGTATTGTTGAACATAAAATAAATTACCCTTTATTGCATTTATTGTTGTGTATGAGTTAAAGATTCCCACTGCAACGTAGAACAAAACCAATAACACACAAGTTTATAAAAAGTCAGTATTCTACATTTTCTATGGTGATTGTAGTTTTTAAATTGAAGTTTACAGTGGTCATATAGCTAATAGAGAAAAGCTTCTGATGGGTCATGTAAGAGTGTTGTGTTTCTTTGCAGGTCGTATCTTCAATGGATCAGGCAAACCTATTGACAATGGTCCTCCCGTTTTGGCGGAGGATTTCTTGGACATCCAAGGTTTGTACAATGTCCATGTAGACTGACCTCTGTATAATAGTAGAACTCGGTTTTCCCAATAATGTTTTCATTGCAATTACTACTCCAACATTAGCCATTTTCTATTTATTAATTATTGTTATTATTAGCAACAAATTATTCAGTTATTATTATTAATATTATTATTATTATTGTCATCACATATGGGTGAAAGATTCCTGCCATGAATGTTAAGAAATAAATCATTCATTATTTATTATTATTATTGTCACACAGGTCAGCCAATCAACCCATGGTCTCGGATCTACCCCGAGGAGATGATTCAGACCGGAATCTCCGCCATCGACACGATGAACAGTATTGCTCGTGGTCAGAAGATCCCAATCTTCTCCGCCGCGGGTCTCCCACACAATGAAGTACGTCCTCCGTCCACTAGGGTTTACTGCAACACTAAGTGCTACATGTGTCATAGGTTTACTGCAACATTAAGTCCTACATGTGTCATAGGTTTACTGCACTACTGTGTTCTATATGTGTCATAGGTTTAGTTTATTTACAGTATTGCATAAAATGAACAACCTTTTAAAAAATATATATTTTAAACTATCACAGTAGCCTTTTGATAAATTTGACAGTATATGTGTATGTTTTGTGTAACAAATATTTGTTGCTATTTTACAGATTGCTGCTCAGATTTGTAGACAGGGTGGTCTGGTCAAAGTACCGGGCAAGAGCGTGCTCGACGACCATGAGGATAACTTTGCCATAGTCTTCGCCGCCATGGGGGTAAGTGTGGCCAAATTCTAAAATACACATTTCCAAGTAGTTTGTTTATCATACTTGGTCTATCTGTCCTCACAGGTTTACTGTGGGTTTCCTCCTGCCCTAAACTGACAAGCTGTCACATAAGTGTAACACTCTTGAAAGCAGCTTTAAACCACAATTAAATAAATACGTAAATAGAAAAGAAGAAAAAAGTAATTTGGAAAGTGTTGGTATTCGGAAGCAATGGTATTCGGAGCCAATGATTCCATGTTAGAATTCCAGGTTCAATGTCCACAGAAGTCATAACTTTCAAATGCAATAACGATATGTGTTGTCTATACTGTCAGTGCCAGCAAGTTCTCAGAGGTTTATTGCAATACATGTATTTGTAAATGGACTAGCCAGATATGAGCAAAATAACCTTAAAAGTTGGTTCCATGCCACAACAAGCAAACAAACAAATGTAATTTCATACCAAGCATAATCCTTTTAAATTTTCAAAATGTTATTAATTTACTTATCAAATCTAAACTGGTGTTTTTCTTTTCTTATTGTAGGTAAACAGAGAAACTGCTAGATTCTTCAAGCACGACTTTGAGGAGAATGGTTCTATGGAGAATGTCTCCCTGTTCTTGAACTTGGCCAATGACCCCACGTAAGTTTGTTTCCTGAATTTATTTGTTTTCCTGTCTGTTGAACTGATTTAGAATTTTAGTATGTTTTTATCTTGAACTAAAAGTTGTATTCACAAATCCTCATATAAAGTTTATTATTTCACTGTATATCACCCGATTAGTTCACACGATTTGCATTGTAAATTTTTTAGAATTTAGCATATTATGAATGTCTTATTTCTCCCAAACAGTTTAGCACGATTAGCATTGTTATGATTTTTTTTTAGAATTGAGCATATAAACATACCTTGTATCACACTGAGAGTTCATGTCATTAATTTTTCCAGAATTGAGCGTATCATCACACCACGTATCGCCCTGACTGTGGCCGAGTTCTTGGCGTATCAGTGTGAGAAGCACGTGCTGGTCATCCTCACAGACATGAGTTCATACGCTGAGGCCTTGAGAGAGGTAAGGCCAAAATAAGTGTAATAGGTGTGTTTCTGGTATTGCGGGTGGTAGTGCAGTGGTAGAATGTTTGGACCGGGGCCAATAGTCCTGTGTTCAAATCCCATCCCAGGAGCCCGACATTAATGTTCAGGAAAGTTACCTTTCTGGCGTGATCTTGACTGTAGCAATGCAGTTATCATCCTTGGTCTGTCAGTACCATCCAGTGCTCACAGGTTTACTGCAACATTCAGCACTACGGGGTTGCGTTCAAGATAGAATACATATCAATATGTAGTAATACGTATTAATACTTTTCACTACGGGTCTGAAGGCCATAGTGTTTTGTAGGAAAACGCAAAGCATGAAGCGAACAGACTGGACGCATGCGCAAATCGATTTCCTGTCATTTTCCTACTAACCTGTTCAAGATAGAATACATGCAATACACTACGCTACAATACTTGTATTCTATCTTGAACGCACCTCAGATGACAAGCAGTGATATTTGAAATAATCTTGAAAGCGGCTCTAAAACCCAAATACATTTTTATTTTATTTTTATTATTGAACTGCTATTCCAATAATATTTCTACGTTATTGTATCTTCATGAAGAAACCCCTGCATCAGTTAGGCATTAATTCACTTGCTTTTAGTATTGGATTGCTATTCCGAACATATTCCCATGTTACTTTTGTCTGCTGTAGGTCTCGGCTGCTAGTATTGGATTGCTATTCTGAACATATTCCCACGTTACTTTTGTCTGCTGTAGGTCTCGGCTGCCAGAGAGGAGGTGCCCGGACGTCGTGGTTTCCCCGGTTACATGTACACAGATTTGGCCACGATCTACGAGCGTGCCGGTCGTGTCGAGGGAAGGAACGGCTCCATCACACAGATCCCCATCTTGACCATGCCCAATGACGGTACGTCCAGTCGGCCGCCTTCTCACATTCCGTCCTAACAGCATATTCACTACACTCTTTTCAAATCACCTTTCCTTCCTATTATCTCCCAACAGAGCACATTTACTATACCCACTCCGTCACAGATGATGATGTTTTCTCCAGACACAGGCGCAACAATAACGATATTTCAATAGTGTGACTGCTTTGGCGAAGCTAAATTCCATTTTTTTTTCTTTATTTCATTATCGGACTTGGTGTGACTGCAACAATTTTGATAAAGAAAAATCTTGGATGACATTTTATGTTGATAAAGATAAATCTTGGATGACATTTTATGTTTTGCTTGATTCCAGATATTACCCACCCTATCCCCGACTTGACAGGCTACATCACTGAAGGTCAGATATACGTCGACAGACAACTCCATAACAGACAGGTAATTTATTTTACACTTATTCCATCATATTTCAGTTTCTATATGTTGATATCCTAGCATTGGTGTCGTCAATTTCAATGTATATTTCAAAAGGTCGTCAATTTCGAGTTGTCAGTTACACATGAGGTGCACTTGTTTTTCAGATCTACCCACCTATCAACGTCCTGCCATCGCTGTCCAGACTGATGAAGTCTGCCATTGGTGAGGGAATGACAAGGGAAGACCACTCTGATGTGTCAAATCAGCTGGTAAGTAATATTTTGAAAACAATACACTAGAACCTTGTGCATGTGATCACAAAACACTCAAAAACAACATTTAGGACTTCTTGTTTGTTTTGTAAATAAACTACTAAATTTTCTTTTGAATATTCCTTGTTGGATAAAAAAAAATTTAAAATTAAAAATGTACAATTTCATTCTCAATTCTAAGTTTTGTTCACAATTTGAGTTTGGGCATGAAATTATTTATTAAAAAAAAATGTTTTGCAACCGCAGTACCAAATCACTAATATTATTAATATTATTATGAAATAGATAATGTGGGGTTTTTTTAATCACTCTTTCTCGTTATTATTATTAATTTATTGTTATTATTATTATTTATTATTTTTTTACATTATTTAATAATAATATGGTATTGTATGTTGTTAGTGTTCATTCTAAGCATGTTGCGTGTTGCGTGTTTCAGTACGCATGCTACGCTATCGGCAAGGACGTGCAGGCGATGAAGGCCGTGGTAGGAGAGGAAGCTCTGTCACCTGAAGATCTCCTGTATCTAGAGTTCCTCACCAAGTTTGAGAAGAACTTCATCTCACAAGGTAAACACCTTAATAAGTCTAGCCATGACATCTACAGAATGTATGAGAAGAGATTAATCTATTTTAAAATCAGTTATTTGGGGATACAATTGACCACACACAAAAATAATTATATTTTATTGTATTATTATTATTATTATTGTTGTGTTATTGTTAGTGTTGTTATTATTATTATTATTATTATTATTATTTACTTTATATTATTGTACTATTCTTCTTTTTTAAATAACAAATTATAAATATATCTTCACTGCGTTATTTCTGCCATTTCAGGGCATTATGAAAACAGAACAATTTTCGAATCTCTGGACATCGGCTGGCAGTTGCTGCGGATCTTCCCCAAGGAGATGTTGAAGCGTATCCCCCAGACCACGTTAGCCAAGTACTACCCCAGAGACGCTGCACGCGGACAGGGCGGAGCTGCCAAAGACCAAGTGACGTCATTGTAATAACATTCTAATCACAATGTATAGAGAAATAATAACGGTCTAGACATTCCAATTATGGAACCAAAAAGAAAGTATTGTCACAAATATGGTAGTTTCCAAAATTTCCGATCTTACTCAATCTCTTAAATAGGATTGTAGGAAAGACAGAAATGAGAAATAATTTAAGGTGTAAATTCTTATGATGGAGGATTTTAGTCGTGTTAACCCTTCTTATTCCAAAGCCAAGAATTGTATTGTTCTACCACGACCATTCGTCTAGTCTATTTTGAGCAATCCTGTCAACTTGTAGACAACTACCGTAAGCATTTACTTTAGAATGTGCAATTTCCAAATTATTTTCATCAATTCGCTTGTCTTTAGCTCAAAATAGTCTTGGCTTACACGACCGGTACATTTTTCTTTAATCCACCGATGGCCTGTAATTTGCCAACCTGTTTGTTACTTCAAATTAGCTAATGTGCATTGTCCGTACTCACCAGTGTCATAATAGATCAGTTAGTATATTTGTGTACTAAGGAATCGTAGATAGCATGATTTTGAAAGAGTATTTGTTACTGCAAGGTAATATCAGGGGCCGTATGTGCTCATAATGTAGATTGACATAAATGTTGTAATATTGTGCAGAGACTTAGGTGTAGAACTTGCAAGAATTGTTTTAATATATCATTATAATATCGACTTGGAAAGGTTGTCATAATAATATATAATGCCTACAATGTTACATTATTGATAATATATGTAAATCTAGTTGAATTACAGATGAGAACATTATTAAAATAGTGCTATTCATCTCAGTGTTGATCATAGTTTACAGTATGTTTCTATTGTTTAAAACATCATGGAATGGTCCAATTATATTTGCAAATATCTTGCTTAATTTTTCTTAATTTTAAGAACATATTGTAATAAATGAACACAATTTGTATTATCATGGTAATAAAGCTGCCATAGCCCAGTAACAATACAGACATATTAATGCTCCAGTGAAATACAACATTGTCTGATCTCTTCTTACTTTTTTTTAAATAGATCATAATTAATTATTTATCAATATATACATACAACATACAGTAAGCAGATAATGTGCTAATTACAATCTGTAATCATTATTTGTTTAAAACCATTTTATGTTTATATAATAATCATAATGTATGTTCAACTTGAATATTCTCTATTTTCATGTTAATGGTGTCTGAAATTATATCATATACTGTATATCATTGTGAATTTAATTTCTGTATATTTGATTAACCTTTATACTTTCTTTGATTCATCTATACTTTCTTTGATTCATCTTTATGAATTTACCCAGTCCCATGAATGTGTTGTATATTTCAATATGTACATTTCATATATTCACTTTAACCAGGAATATATATTATATATGGCATATAACTAATAGTACATCTAAGAGTTCATGACAGTGATAAACTAGTCATTTTAGTCCTAACTCATGTCTCGAAGAACAAAAACCACTAGTGAAATTTCATCAGATTCGTTACGTTTCTGTTTTTTTCGTTGGCCGATAACATTCCACGATCTGAACATGCTCTGGGACTGTCAATCATTACTAGGACAGGCAACTGACAGGTCATAGCCATGGTAACAACTTGCTGTAACCACATTAATAACATTTTGTAACCATGGTAATAAATGTTGTAACCATGGTAATAACATCTTGTAATCATGGTAATAGCATGATGTAGCCATGGCAATAAATCTTGTAACCATGGTAATAACATCTGGTAAATATTTCATTTTGGAAACAGCCATGGTAATACTATCTTGTAACCATGGTAATAACTTGCTGTAGCTATGGTAATAACATGCTGGTAATTACATCTGATAAATATTCCCATTTTGTTTTGTGCGTGAAAGTCTTACTGCATATCATTATGTATCAGCTACATTGTATGCATGTTTAGTATATTTTGTTCCACACAAAAAGTACCATTTGAAATGTGTCCGTTGCTCATGTGAAGAGTCGAATGATTTGGTATGGTCATCAGAAACCTATAAATACTAACAATTGTTATATTCACTGTATAGTTATTGCTTTTTGTATATTTCATTGCAGTTGTATAGCTTCAGGTGTGAAGAGTTGGTTGATTATATATTGTAATTTGTATGTCATCATTCATCAACAATAGTGTCCTATCTTAATATGATATACAATTTGTGTTAGCCTAATTTATATTTTAACAATTAGAAAACATTAATTATTAAGTATCACAATTATATTTCTATTTTATTGAATAATTATCTAACTAACATTAAGTTTGATTATACATAGATGTGAAAATCTAATGAATAAGTCAGTGAAACAATGATCCAATCGGGGAGGAAATTGCACATCATTTCATTACCGCTTGACAGAGTATGTATCGGCACCTAGTGAGTAGGAGAGCAACTATGGGGAGACAACAAGAGATTTCACTGTGATATATCTGTATATTGGATGTAGAGTTAGAGCCTGTTAAAGGCTTCTCATCAAAAGGCTGTGTGTAGATATAGATCTTATATAGTGTCAATGTACATAGATGATATATTATTGCTATAGTCGTCAACTTGGAGATGACAATTTACATATGTGAAATAAACATGGGAATATTTGGAGTAGTGTTTATTTAATCTATGAAAATAATTATTCCACAATGTATGAATTATCCGAGGTGTGAAATATGTCATACTGGTTTTTTTTGTGGAATTGCGTTACTTAGTGGGATTTAGTAGGAATTTGTTTTATATATATGTGTAAGAAAATACATGGAAGCTTTATACATCTATTCAGGATTATGGATTGTGGAAACATCTACTGAAATATATCTATGCCAAAGACAGCTTGTCTACATTTTACCATTACTGAGTTTTTCTTTCCTAGAGATTAACCATTGTCATTGGTAACAATAACCCGCACTGAGATCGTGAGTAACCAATTAATGTCCTAATTATAAATAGCTGACCTAAATTCACATTGCTACTGTACTCGTTATCCCAGCAAGACATATCGGTCGAAATAATGACCAGAACTAATTTTTTCGTCGAAGTTAGTTTATCACAAAATTGAATTTCACATCTAGTGCATCTTGTAGGTAGACTTGTTACAGATTTGTGTACAAATTGTCGATTTGGTCGATTGCTCAACTTGTGGGCAGTGTATAGATCAAGTACTTAGACTGTAGCCAGAGCACTATGTATATGAGATATATGTCTGTCAGGTGTATACAGGAGTACTTCAAATAAAATCATTGCATACGCAAGATGTGTTTTGTTTATATGTACAAAATTGACTTTATGTACGAAAATTGACATATATACTACTCAAATTTTGCTAAGGATCATACCATTTTTGTAGGAAAAAGGTATTCAATTACCCCATATTGAAATAAAACATAATATAATAGCGGCTGCAAGTGTGTCATGTCTGTTTTTAGAATTTCGAAAAATATCATTTAAAACTAGGAATTCTGGTGATAAGGCTAAGTCTAGGCTTTAGATTGACTACAAATCCAGAGAAAATTTTAATACAACATTACAAAGGATTGTATCCTTAAATTTCTGTTTGATTCAGAGATGAATTATATTGTTCAGCATGGTTCACGGGTAATAAATTGCGAGGCAACATAAGGTACATAAAAAAAGACAACAATCATGCACATTTCACCTACATGCTTATCACCAAAATCAGTAAACTGGGTATGTCTATAAATAGAATTTGCTCCACTTGCAGCGCCTATACCATTCTTAATAGTGATCCCTAGCAAATTTTGAGTGGTATAATAATTATATCGCCAAGCCATGCCCCCTCAAAATGTAGGATTGTTTTTGCCACAGGTAAAGCATGCACATCACAAAAACGGACAATAGTGTCGATCTATAACATTTCTGTTGCCATTTCTTCCATGCACATGACTTCATATCATTTGTACCTAAATACAAAAGTTGACATGTGCACTATGCTTGCATGATATTGTTTGTCAGAAACATACTGTGTGGCTAATCAAGTTATGCTAAACTTTAGGCACTTCTGTATTCTGATTGGCTGCAGAGTACTGGGAGACTGGGTTAACCCTCTATCTGCTGGATTAGACACTGGCACTGTTCTTTAGGGCATCTCTGGTTGCCGCCAGCATTGAATATACAAATATACTCATTATTATTATTATTAATTGTGAACAACTTGTCAAGAGGTTAACCTACGCCAGTACCTAAACAAATTAAATTATAGAGGCAGGCTTGTAACTGTATGACACAACCTACTATTAATTTTAAATCGAGGTTTGTTGACATATTTCATTATTAAAAGTATTTGACCTTTAGTATGTACATTTAATTTGTCTACACAAGTATATTGATCAACAAGGTATATTATTTTCCCACATGTCCCACTGGTTTTCAGCATATTTTTTTTTTTTTATCAACAAAGGCGATATGAATCCACAGATATGGAAAAGTCCTGCCTGCCTGCCTTCATGCAACATTTTGATTTTGTCATCATTACTTATACTATTAAAGCCCATTTATAACAACTCTCTCCTTTGCTACTTTGTTGGACCTAGTCCACAAGTTTTATGCCAAGCCATAACACTTTATAATAGTCTATAAGCCAACGCTCAATGTTATCAGTGTTAAATTGTATTAGAGTCTAGACAGTGCTTGAATTGATTGTTTTGCCTATTATAATATATATATATATATATCGAGTTAAAAATAACATCACCCAGATCTGGCCTATGTGAGCTCTTTTGAGTTTTATATATATTTTAGTGTTGCTTCAATTCTGCAATGAGAAGTGTTCATAAAATCTTCAATAACGTTCCATAAATTATCGTGCGCATTTCAAATGATTTAGTCCGTCCATTTTCTGTCTAGTACTAGTAATCAGGAAAATACGTCTTGCATTATCTTATAATTTAATACTATGGTCGGACATCCTATATTCGTTAGTCTCTAATAATCGTTACCTAACTT
>JAUTBV010062764.1:0-19935 GCA_032361325.1 Lepetodrilus fucensis
TAATAATGCATGAACGTATGTTTGCTGTTTGTTTCAAACATTATTTCAAAATATTCAAAGTCTGTAAAGACAAATTTCATTGGCGGTATTCGAACTCTGGAACTCTTGCATTTCTTGCGCTCTAGTCCATTAGGCCACCAGGCCGACGAAAGTTTAACCTAAAGTTTTATAGATGTTCAATATTGTAGGCATTTGAATGAATCGCTCGCAAAATCACTTATACATATTAAGTATATTCATATTAAAATTTGTATACAATGTTTATTTGTATATTTTTGTCGTGATATGACAATTAACACACAGTCCTCGGGCATTACTGGCATGTAATGCACTCCGTTTCAGGAATTACCCCTCGGGCTACTTTCTTCAACATCTTGCATTACATACCGTAACATCCTCGGGCCATGTGTTAACCATCACTTAATGACAACAGAGACTCATTAGAATGGAAAAGGATGTAGATGACTTCATATAGATGGTAAAAGGTCAGAATTGATGCTTTGACATATGGAATTAAAACTGGATACAGTAACAGGGTCGTATTCTGAACTACATGAGTCAACTCATGACATAGAATACTTGAAGTAGTAGGATGGTTCTGTAGAACCTGACATTGGGTGAAATAATGTTTGACAACACTATAGTATAAGTCCATCTGTACCGAGTTTCAAATCTAACAATAGTTAGTGGGAAGCAAATGACGATTCCAATGAAATCAATGTGAACTATTTCACTGGATTCAATGAAGTCTCAAAACCTACATATTTTCCAGATATTTACATGAACAAATACAAATTAGGAAAATCTTTAGCCCATTTTTAATAAAAAGAAGTATTTTTATGGAATTCTAAGAGCTAACTATGGTTAAATGTGTCCCACCAGAACTATTGGCAAAGTAAAAAATCTTACCTTTCTTTTTGTTGGAATCTGACTGGAAAGACACTGTGGTGGGGAGAGGCCGCACATTGCACCCTTTCTTGGGCTGCATATCGAGGTAACCCTTGTTGTGTTTCAACACATTGGCCTTCACCCCACCAATGTCTTCCGCATCTTCACCTGCAACCAGAAAATTAATTAAATTTAAAAAAGATTAATTAAAAGATTTTTCTGTATTTTTTTGGAAAATAAATAAAAACATAACTTTTATCCGATCCATTTTATCTGTTTTTAAAACTCATCAAATTTTCAAAGACATTTAAAATATATAAACTAAACTAATTAAAAACATACATTTACTAATATTAAAAGTATAAATTAAATATTATCTCCGATGTGGTAATTGTGGTAAATGTGCCTTTAAAAGATTTGCTAATATTTTATACAAAACATCTACGTTATATATCCATGAGATTGTATAAGTTTGTCTTGCACTGTTTTCTTTTGCTTTTCAATCAGTGTTACAAACACATTTTCCTAACACAATCAGGGAACCATTAAAATTTGCATTAACAATTATTCATGAAAATACTCTCAAATATTTATTATGACTGTTCCAATTATTTCAGTGACAGTAAAATCAATTTAGTTGTCAAAATGAGTTCAAAGAAAAGACAAGCAAAAGAAGGAAACAATCTGATATTGCATAAATTGTGCACTCTTTCAATGCTGTTGTTTTCCCTGTTTGGTATACATTAAAAATATTCATATAGGAGACAATTAAGTCAATGTAGTCTGTCCAATCTATGTACACTTCACTGTTAGCAGTCTATCCAATCTATGTACTTTAAACATAATTCACAGCTATGACAACCATACCAAAGGTTTAACCCTATATTCCTTCTAGAAATTCCCTCTAAACAAATATTAGTGATTAATCCAGGAGAGATTTTAACCCTCTCAATGTTGAAGACAACAACAAAAAATACCCTTTTGAAATCATTATAATGCTATAGGGAATTAACCCTCTCCATGCTGAAGGCAACCAGAGATGCCCTAAAGAGCAGTGCCTGTACCTAATCCAGCAGTGATAAACTGATAGTTCTAAACATCAGTATACCCATTCTTTAAAGTTGGAAACAAATCCAATCTTACTGTAAAATAAATATTTTCTAAAAAGAAAACCACTTTGTTTTCCCCCTTCTTCCGTACTCACATACACGTGATCTGCCACTCGGTGTAAGTAACAATGGCAAGCCTTCATTCTAATTCAGTCCCTCAGCTAATTGGTCAGTCCCAACTGTTCCTACTGCACTTAAGTTGAGCCGTCCGCAATGCAGTCACAATGTCCGAACTCGCGCAAATGAATTAAGAACGACAGAATACCATCGCTGCTTTCGTAGCACTCATATTTGAACGCAAATCAAACTGGCACTTGTTGCATATATTGATCCCGGTCGCTAGATGTATGACACACAAACAACCTCCGCAAGATGGAGGAATATTTATTAGTCCCCCAAAATATCTCCTGGGCAATAAATGAATGAAGCCAGTAAACCCATGACGAAGATTTATATGATGAACCTCTCCAATAATCATAAAACCAGGAAAGTCGGCAGAAATAGAACTGTTGGAGTTACTGAATCAATAAGTTCTAGATTTGAATACATTTCCTCGATGCTAAAAGCAGAGAAACTATCAAAATATGTCTACTTCGATAATTTTGTGAGAGACAATCATATTTTCTTTGTAATAAAGAGAACCCCAAGGAATAATATATTTCCAATTGTCATAATCTTTTCTGGATTTTCCCAATCTATGATTTATAATAATGTTCAAACTGGATTAATAGCTAGCATATCGATAGAAAAACACATCAAACTATCTAAATAGCATTCATTATTATTATAATAAAAAAATATTACGATAAATTATTGAATAATAAATTTCATAAACTATTCCTATCTGTGGAAGTAATAAAATAATTTAGAGTTATATTTTATATTTATACCACAATATTGTGACAATGGCCATATTAACATTTTTTAATATTTTAATATGGATGAGAAGGCAATAAAATAAGCTTTATACATGCAGGAGGCAATCTTAATTTCTATAAATAATAGCACAATTAATTAATAATCTACAATAATAATTATTATTATTAAACAGCAAATGTTGTATAAAAACATTGCTATATGCTACAGCCATCTGCAGTGGTAAAATGGTTGACATTGTCATAAACCATTTCAATTTAATATGGGCTCAGTATAATCAATAGTTCATCCTAAATCAACAACAAAAACCATATACATGTAATGACATATAGTAATAAACTACAATTACAAACATATATGAACTATAAATTCATACTCTCTGCAGATATTTTCTTTTGAATAAAATAAACTTTAACATGTAATTTACAAACTAAACTATGAAAAGTATATCAGTCACAACAAGAAGCATTACCTGGTTTAGGATAGGGGAGGCGGAACGCCTTGGGTCGATCGAATCTTGCTCGCGTGGAAACCTTGTCCTTAGTGTTCCAGATTCTCAGTTCCAGCTTGTGGTTAAACATGTTAAGTAGAACCTCATTGGTTACTGTGATTGCATGCCTGTTAAAATAAAAACATGCCAATTTCACACACCAATTAGCCTTCTCGCGAGTAATTATCAAAACAACGAAACATGACCGATCGGGGCGAGAGATACACTGTGATGAAATAATTGAAAGTAATTGCTGACGGGGGGGGCTCGAAAGTCTGGACAGAATGGGAGAGGATACAGTGGTAATTACACCTTCAAAATCAATAACTCTCGCCGTTTTCATAGCTCGTGCGTGAAACGGGGGGGGGGGGGAGGGGGATAGGGCGGGATAGGGGGATGGGTGGCAGTATAGTCGTCCTGACAGTATTATCTTCTGGAAGAGGTATGGGTCCCTTATTACCATACATATGGATCAGATGCAAGATCAAGAAGAACAGCCAGTGCTGCTCAGAATGCATGCATTCACTGAAAACTCACGTTTTGCGTCGAGAGAATGTACCTGAATATAAAGTGTGTGAAACTGAATCTCAAATCGGAGGTTCCTACTGCTGAGTAAATACAATCCAATTCCAGAAAATAACACGACAGCTATTTATAGACTTGGAAGGTGAATGCTGATTAAGAAGACAGAATAACATCTCATGCCCTACCAAGAAATCCAATCTAATCGAAAATACTCAAACAGTGGCTCGTTTTAGCATCTCAACATCTTATTAGTTTGCTTCTGCAGTTAATTCACTTCGAGTTTCCATAGAAACCTGCAAATTTAGGACGGGGATGTATCTTCTGTTTTATTTTAAAGTCCAGACGTAAAAACATTGACAAAGTAATTAAATTTTAAATTTAAATTACAAAAAGAAAATTAAAGAAAAAAAGAAAAGAAAATGTTGTGAATTTTAAGGATAATTGCTTGTCTGAAGAAATCCTATGTATCACAGAGGAAGTCCTCCCTCCCACGAGTGGTTAAGAGAGATCTCCAGCAAACACAATCAGATATGTCAAGAAGACCAATCGTGGCTTTTAATCCAATAGTTGATCAATATTGATTTTCTGCTTCATGTAATGAATGACTCACGTTGTCTTGAGAGTGAGGCTTCGTTTTTAAACTTCCATTATAAATGTTAAATCAAATTAATTAATTAAATTCAGAACTTTTTTTCTAAAGAATTACAGTTGAACATGGAAACAGTTGACAAGTTTCTGGATAAGATTAAGTCAAATGAATACACTAGAATGTTTGTGTGTTTGGGCACATTTTGTGGGAAAGTATATAAACTCTAACACAATGAATGTTTGTGTGTTTGGGCACATTTTGTGGGAAATTATATAAAATATAAAATATATAAATTATATAAACACAATCACTTAACTCAGAACATATTAAATATTTTGAGAACATTAATGTTCCATGAAATCATTTGGGGACATAAATATATACCATAATTAATCAAACTTGCACATTTGTATAATGTATATATACTGAATATATAAACAGTGCATTTATAACTTAAACAAATTGAGAATTATTTCAAAATGAATCTCTAGAGTATGTGTATAACTAGAGAACCTGTAACTTACATTCTATTTAGTATCAATTAGTGAAATTACTGGTGTAATGATGAAATACATCAAATATCACTAGGAAATATTGAGCAGTATTATTTTCAGATTATACACTTTCAAGCAGCTTGGTTGGGAACTCCCTACATGATAAATGTACAATATTATAATTATCATAGTTATTATGCTAGCATTATTATTACTACTAATTTTTATTTGTGTGTGTATTACTTTTGTATCTACGCGGTATATATTTTTTGGGTATTATTATTATTATTAATTATTATTGTTATTATTATTATTATTGTTATTTATACTGGTATTTATTGTAATTTGTAATATTTTTTGGGGGGCTTATGTAAGTCATATTTTAGGGTATTACTATTATTATTATTATTATTGTTTATTATTATTTAATAGTATTATTATTCTACGACTACTTACGTGTTTGTCCATGCAATCCATGACACATCGCCATTCTGCCATGTCTTGATGACACGAGGGTCATGTCGCTCCATGTAGATCTTTGACGCCATGCCGTACATGACGACGTCAGTCTTTGTCAGTTCTTCGTCATCCGGAAGCAGGACATACTCCACGTGATAGTAATTCTGAGCCCTAGGGGCCTCGAATATATTCTTTTTCTTCTTCAACATTTCCTTGATATTTGGTTGATTTTCATCCCCAGCTGAAAATTGTTCCATCACATATTATATATTACCATGTATTAATAATGCATAAATAGTTACTAAGTTAGCAAGCAGTAAATTATAATTAAAACCAGTACATTTTAGTATTAGATCCATTATATTTGAGCAAATATTAGAAGAAATAGTCTTGCAATAGTAAAAAAAGTTAATTTATTAAATAAGAAAATTCCAGTTAATACATGAAAAGAAGATAACAAGTAGAATTGTTTTATATTTCATGATACATGTATTTGAATGTTACGAAAACAATTTAAAAGAAATATTGCTCAGTTATGCCTAATAAGTACACATGCCATGGTAATAGGAATTGAATGCAACAATAATAAAAAATAATTCTATCAACAGATCTTGATGGAATAAGTGCATAGATGCCATCAAGCAAGCGAAATAGGAATTTCTTTAAATCCGAGTACCCAGATCTTGAGTTTACTAAATCATACATCTACTATGCTTTTATTTTTAAGAAAAAGAGAGATTTAGATGAATGGTCACATCACGACATTTGGCCAGAAAGTGAGTTTGAAATAGCTCATAAAAGGAAATGGAAAAAGAGATTGCAGAGTATGAAAAGCCAGAAAGTGATCAATTATTCATAATTTCAATCTAGCCTGTCACACCACGAGTGGCGCTTTAAGACATGGTGGTCAGACACGAGATGTCAGGCCCCACCAGAAAATACATGTAATAACACTCAGAGGATGGTTCAAATATTGTTACTGTATGCATTTAATGTCAATCAAAGAGGTTTTAAAGGCATATTTACCACAGTACTTTGTTTTCTGGCACCAAGATTATGAAACTTTTTGAGTACACTTTCAAGCTCAAGCTCAGGCCCCGAGATTACGAAACTTTCTGAGAATTATTTCATACTCAACTCAGAACGTCATGTGACGTCATAGCCTGAGTATGCCGTGAGTCTAGGGTTATGACGTCACACAATGTTTTATGAACAAAATTCTGAGTTTCGTAATCTCGGTCCCAGATTTTATATGGGGCTTTATGAACAAAACTTTTGAGTTGAGCATGAATTTGTACTCAGAAAAGTTTTGTAATCTTGGGGCCTGATGTATGGTATCCTAAACTCACTTCTAATCTATGGTCATACCTTATTTCCAATCTATGCTCTAAACTCCTAAACTATGCTCTCAATGCTCCTAATCTATGCTCTCAACTTACTCTTAATCTATGCTCTTTATCTGTGTTCTACATCTACAAATGTACATTGAACAGTCTTCCTGCCAATGTCAACTGCAGGTACCCTACCCTAGGATTGTGATGAACTTGACAAGAAGATTGCTCATGTAATGTGTTTAGTATGTAGTACTATTATACAGTTTTAATGCACACAATCTTGTATTTCACGTCTAATTATATTTTAGAAATAATAAACACACAGTTTTAGAACTAGTTTTATAGTCTGAACTTCTAATAGTTCTAAATGTTCTAGAAATTAATCAAAATAAAATACCAAGCAGTAGCAGTACATTTCTTTGTGGTGTAATGAGCAAGTTATAGTGTAATGATGGAACAGACTTATCAGCACTTAATAACAAATGCATTACATAGGGTGGAGAATAGGGGTGTCACAA
Source organism: Lepetodrilus fucensis (assembly GCA_032361325.1). Lineage (NCBI taxonomy): Eukaryota > Metazoa > Mollusca > Gastropoda > Lepetellida > Lepetodrilidae > Lepetodrilus > Lepetodrilus fucensis. The sequence continues at coordinate 7,283 of JAUTBV010062764.1, forward strand.
TTCACCAATGCATCGCCATTTTACCTCTTTTATCGTCATACACGATTCTGTCTTTGTGAATCGATTCATAATTTTAATGTAAATCGTTTTTATAACAGATGTTCAGATCGATTTGTTTTCATAATATTCCTGATTTTAACAGGTTATTTCCGCTCTTATTGAGTTTAAAGGTAAATTTTAGTATTTTTCACAAGGATTTTAAGTTGTTTTATTAACATTGTTTTCAAATTTTCTTTTCATGACTGACTTATTTGTACTGGATATTTTAGGAAATAATGACCTTCATATAACATGATTACTGAAAATCTTCCCAAAGTTCTTTAAAATTGAATCATGATACTTATGGTATCGTGAGACTGGTATCATATCGCGAGATAGGAATATCGTGGCACCCCTAGTGGAGAAGCTTGCAAAGGGAGGTTGAGGCTATACTAGTAGTTCATAAATTCAAGTGGAAAGCAATCTTTAAGTTTCAAGTGCATGTCTTTCAAGTAATGCTGAGATAACTAATGATTTCAAGTGAGGATGTCATAACATGACAGCATAGTTAAAATATCAACTATTCATTATTGCATGTTTATCGATGGATAAATAAGTAATGAAAGTCTAGTGCTGTTGAATAACTCAAAATTATAATCTTTGTGATAAATATATGCATGAAAAGATTTTAAAGAAAAACATAAAAATATGCCTTGATTACCAGTATTATACAGACAAAATACCAATGTTGAAGTAATTATCTTGAATATGCCATAAATTACATTTTACAACAATACACTGATAAATTTCAAAGATCAAATCCAAAAATATTGCATGTGCATAGATCTACATTCCTATAACAACATTGAAATAATAACAGTTAAAAATAGAATAATGAACCTTAAATTGACACTGGATTTTATTAGTGTCCAATATCAGTGTTAACTCTGAGGGAATTCAACGCAATAATTCAACATCAGCCATGAAGAAATCACTAGTGAATGAAAATAGCCAGAATTTCACAGACAATCATGCAAATAATTCCCCCTGCTTAACAGCCATGAGATGGCGCTGGTCCCCTCTGACTTGTGTCGCAAGGACACGACATGCAAGCATTGCGTGCTAACATTTCCCCGACTGCAGGAAAGTGTGGGAGTATGAGGAGTACAGAATGTGTGTATATGTATCCAGAATGCGTGAATATGTATCCAGAATGCGTATATCTATATGTATACAGAATGTGCTTCATGCGGCAGCCTGTAAACTCTCTCGCTAAATGTACAATGATTACCGTTGGATTGAGCGGGCGATGGCTGTCGATTGGTACGTCCAACTTTCTCGTTTACTGCGAGGTGTACCATACAGATGTCATTAGTAATTAATAAAGTTGTAAGCTTCGAATACATGTACATAAAACAGCATCAATATGGAATCATTTCACAACTCATGTTAATTTACAATTTGTTCATACTGTAGGCAATAACAGCTGCTCTAAAATGTTGGGCATTGTGAATAATCCAGCAAGATGACTATAAAATGGTTGCCGTATATAAACGAGTGTAAAATGGTTGACAAAAATAATCAGAAATCCATGTACCAAAGAATATAGGATTAGGAATGGGAAACATTCAGAAAAATGTCATTTTAAAAAACTCAAAAGGTCAATGAACATATTCATCATGTTCATATGATTCAGGGTCAATTTATGATCAAATACTGAAGAAAATACACTAAATTAGTAAAAGACAGACAATAAATCCTTCATAAAATTGCAAAAACCAATGCTTAAAAATTAAATATACAAATATACAAATATTAAATATACTATACAAATATAGTGTCATAGAATGAGTAAAATTTGGTACTTGTGCAAGTTAAAATTTACACATTATTTGGGTGCTTCATATTGCCAAAATGTGTATTAACTATAGATGGCACATAGTTTTATCCATCTCCTTCATAACACACATAGCATGTATATCTTCTCAATGTGGTTCATATTTTTTAAAATCTTAGGAATCCTATGATAAATTTTACAAAATTTCAATAAAAAACCCAACTGAGGCAAAACGGTCATCTTTGACAGCTACTTGTCCAATCAGCAAGTGTTTCTATTTTGCGCACACGTTTGCACACACGTTTGTGTTTCTATAATACTGAACTGTCACTTCACATCTGTGCAGTCCAATGCATATATACATGTAGTAATTTATCTCTTAAACAAAAAGATGGACTATTTTCACCAGCATAATGTATATGCATATATGCTGTGAGCTTGTTAGCCATTTGTATCAAAACTTACAAATACTAATAGAAATAACGCCTTCCCGCAGACCAATGGCACTTAAAACCATTGTCAGACATGTTAATTTAATTTCTGCTGTGCCCTTTTGGCCCTCTTGATTTTCAATAGTCTGTCCTGTTTGCGCTACTTTAAATTTAATTAATGACTCGCATTGAGATAAAATTAATATCAAAAGTGTAGTTACTAGTATTAGGTGAAATTTCTCTACATCCATTTTTCTTCTCATCAGTGTACAAACTAACCTGTTGGCACTGCCATAGCAATACAGACAGTGAAAGTGACCGTATGAACGTTCGGTCCCGAAATTATTTTTCGTTTTTTCCGCTTGGCCTCAAACAGCGCCTCGCCACTACAGCTGCTCTTGGGGCGGCCTGTGTCAGGAGTTCGCACACGTTCCAGGTCCACATTTGACTCTTCGCCGGTTGGTTCTGGATACAGTGTTGTGCTACTCGTGCCATCAGGTAATGCTACTGAGCTGCTTTCTGCAGCATTCGGATCGGCACTGCCATCAGTGTCTTCTTTAGATTCGCCTGCATCCGTATCGTTGATTTTCAGAGGCGTGCTGTCGCTGTCATTGGGCGTGACCAGAGACGCCTCCAGCGATGACACGCTGGCGTCTGATGTAGATTCCTCCATTCCGCTGTGTTACCCTCTGAGGCTGTTTGGTGTCTTCATGCTTTAAATATCAGGAGAAATAACATGTCATTCATACGATATTCATAAAATATTACATTCAGTAAAAAAAAAAGGGGGATTAATAAATATACAATTGGGGGTGGGGGTTGGGGTTGGGGGAGTATTTAATAAATATACAATTAAAAATAAAATATGTGTCTGTGTATGTTAGTGAATGTATGTGAGCAAATGTATGATGTTTCGCTCCTGAAAAAAATACGCTCCACGTCATTTCACCCCTACTTGTATAATTTCGCTCCCACCATATTTTTTAGATATACCGTACATGTACTTTCGCTCCCACCTTATTTTTTTAGATACTTTCACACCCACCATATCTTTTGGAAGTATATTTCGCACCCACTATTTTTTAAAGATCCCCATCTCAATTTTTATGTTATTTAATGTACCCATACACAGTGTATAAAACTCCAGCAATTTCATGCCAGCCATGAGGACTGGTAAGTCTGAGAAGTCAGGGCTCAATTTAGCGACTAATTTGGGAGCCATGGCGACCTAATTTTGCATTTGGCTACCAATATTTAATTTATTTTAAGTGTTTCTGGCTATGCAGGAGCCAAATGGTTCCTTGGAAAAAATTATAACTTTTAGGCCTGGAATTTACCCGTCCTCATACATGTTGGCCAGTGATTGATGATATACATCTTGAAAAAACTAAAAGTAACACAACATGCGGGCGTGCAAGGATAGAACGTAACCCTTCCTCGCTGAAAATAACCCGTTGCGGGTGTGCGGACGGGTTCTATTTCTAACACTGCCATACCTAAGATTACTTACAATTATTCTATGGATGTACATTTCGCCCCACTATAATTTTCATTCATCCATTCAATATTGGTGTATTTTGGTTTGTATCCACGTTTTTCTTTACGGAAGTCTCCTTTGAAACGCAATGATACATGCTAAAAATTATGTCGGGTCGGGAGCGAAATGATTAGAAAAGAATCTGTACATCGGAACATCTTTACCACAACAGGTCAAGTATGACGGGGGTGAAAATGACGCTCTAACAGTAATAAGTCGGGAGTGAAAAGGACGATGAAAAACAAAATCTGTGGGAGCGAAATATACATGAACTGGGGGTGGATGGTCGGGGGTGTAATTGATTATGGAGCAGAATGACTGGGGACATACTTTTTCAGGAGCGAAATGTCTGATACCCAATGTGAGCAGTGTCAAAATTTACCATACTGTAGATTTGTAAGTGTGCCTTGTTTTACATATTTACCAATATACAAATTGAAAGATGAAATATTTGCTATTTGATTGTTTTGACAACACATCACATCACAAATTAAACTACCAAAGTTGAAATATGTATAATCATAGTAGTGTCGTCTGTGATTCTAAGCTTAGAACAGTTGTTTATTTTAGAACTGATTCATAAATATTCAAGTTCAAAAAGTGCATGAATGATGATTTTATTTTTCAAACGTTCGTTCATAAATGATTTAAAGTCTGTGTCTATTCCATAAATGAAACCCAACATGATATTGTTATACACGTAAATGAAAGGTATACGCAGTGGCCAAGTCATGGTAACGAATAAAGACATGGCATAACCCAACCGCGGGTGTCAGCAATAATACTTACAATCACTTTTGAGATGGACTTTTCTCATGGGACACCAACTTCCATGACCGCTTTGCACTATATCATAAACATTGAAACCACGAGCGTCGCCATTAAGTTCTGAAAATACGTTGGATTTACAATCTGTTAACACGAACAAACTTCGATAACAACAACATAAATAATTGAATTATTTAATGTGATACATCTGTGAATGTGTTATATATAGTTGTTAAATCTAACAGATTCTTTCTAAGCAAGCCGGCGAGAGCGCAGCGATACCACGGAAGTGGGAAGTCTCGTTGCTACAACACTCGCAAGTAGTTCTAAGATTTGGCGTATGAGGTTTTGAGCTCTCATTTCGCGTTCGATCCACGTCAAAAATCAATGAACAGAAAAGATGAAAAACCTGTTTGGATTCCAGGCGATTTTCTCTCCCTATAAATAACGTGTAAATAAGTTATTCAATGACTGCTCTTATTGTAATTATTAATTATACCAAGATATTATTATTATTATTATTATTATTATTATTATTATTAAATAATATATTATTATTATTATTATTATATTATTATTATTATTATTATTATTTGAAATGTATTATTATTATTATTATTATTATTATTATTTGAAATGTATTATTATTATTATTATTATTATTTGATTATTTTATCATCATTATTATAGCTAGAATATTAATTTCCATGACCGATGGTTTGCAAACCTTTATAAGCATGAAATAATCCAATATAATACGATGGCGTGTTCCACATGAATTGTTAATACTATCAACACTGATCATTAGGAACAGTGTCTGAGAAACACTTATTGAATCAATTATAAATGAAGTAACTGATTGCGTTCCCCATGGGATGGCTGCTAGTGTTGTTTCAGGGGATTACAGGTGTTAGTTTATTACACCAGGAATCATTAATAATTATACACACGCATGTAGGTATACTATAGTATTCAGGTACGAGTGGTTTGCAGGGTACTTTTAAAGACTACTTGTGAAATCGTGCAGCCATCTATGATATTATGAAATTAGCAGATATCTAGGCCTACCCATGCGGTGTTCATATTCATCAAATAATTATCAAATGTTGGTCAATAAAATATGTTGAAACTAAAAAAAAAAAAATTAAATAAAACAAAAACTATATGCTTATATAACACTGCATAGTTGTGTAATAAAGTAAAATGATACCGGTATCACAATTTTATATCAATACTTCAGATATATACTTGGTCATATTTGGGTCATGTATTATCATCATAACGAACATAGCAACAGCTATATGCATCTAAATATAGGAAATCAATGATGACATTTGCCAGTCTTCGTGGCAAGTTAGTGCAAGTATGGAGCTAATTGCGGTAATTTAGTTTTTAGAAACGCGACTCCCTAATTACCCTAATTACATAAATTGCACCAGTAAACTGTACGTCAAATGAAGCACCTAGACTGAAAGATATCCATCTCTTTAGGCCGAGCATGCTGTACTATGAAAGTCAGAGCTTCCAGGCCTATAGTTGGCCATGTTTTTCTATCTAATGTTGTCCAACAACATATCGATAGTTGGATTATAATTTAGATTTCTGAAAGTAGCCTATGTATATGAACTAGCCTATAGATATATCTTGGACATTATAATTAAATGATCCGACATCCTACGACATCAATACTGGCAATAGTAAAGGAAATCACATTATTTAGCTACATAACAATGTGTGGAAGTGTGGATAATTATAATATTTAATTATCAATTTGGAGTTTATTATACATTATGCGGGTCTCTATTATTGAATTGGGGCGCATTTGTGTGGCGGTCTTTTGGGGCAATATTATACGTACGCTTCTTTATTTATGTTAAGCTTACACAAAATCAATCAACATTACTGTTTTCATTATTTCAATCTGTTCTTACTAATAACATATGAACTATTAAGCAATGCAATTCCTTCAAAAATATAATCAAAGCAAGTTAGTGCAGTATATAAATTATTATTATTAGTTATTAGTAGGTCTTCAAAGGAAATATATTTAAAGAAGCAATTTAAAGTATAGGATATAGCTGACTATGCTCGCAACCTATATACAGTACATGTATCTGTAGATCTTGGTATCGGCGACCAGAGGAAACGTATTTATAATGCCAATTTTAATGCTATACCGCATCTATAATTATATAGGCCTCATCCTCGCACCCCCAGGGGTACCTTTAATTACGTTCACACTAGTCCTGGGCGTAATAAAGTATCATTTGTGTGAGAGGATGCATACTCATAGGCCTAAGCAATGTTGTTTTGACGTGTGGTTGTTTGTAATTTATAGATTCATACACCTTTTGTATATCTGGTGGGTTTAAAGTGTGTCCAAATAATTATTTATACAATATATAATGTATCTTCAAACTTGGAGGAAATAAAGAGTATCTATCTATCATGAATAAGGCGGATCCATGTATGGGTAAAGGGTAAAGAGAGGGTGCTCACTGTAAATGTGGAATATGTAATCTAAGCAATCGTATATTAACTTATAGTAAATAACCGAAAAATAGTCGCAAAAGAAAGACAGAATGAATACTCGGGGGAAAAGAAATCTTGTAATGCAACGATATTCCGTTATTTTAGAGAAAAATTGTTTATTCTTCAATGTCAATAGTTTTATAAACCTATTATGTCATTCTATGTAAAATAAAACAAAGGAAAACAATGTTGGCATCTATATACATTTTATTATCAGTCAAATTGCACTAGTAATACTGGGTCCTCAACGTTCCACGCCATGACGTATCAAACGGTTCCTCAGCGTATTTCTAGAAGCTGGTCGTCTCTAGTAATGACTTTAGACATAACGTTGTCAACGTAGTCTTTCAAGCGCGTATGTTCTTCCTTCTCTTTTCGCAGGTTTCTTATCAGCTCCTCGATGGTGATGGTGTCTCTAGACAGTGTTGTCTGGGAGTCCGAGGAATTGTTCTTTTCGCACTCTTCTATGACCGCACCGGAAGTGACGTCATTTACTTCAGCAGCGACGGTGTTGTTGGCGACGGCAGAGAAACTTGAAAACACATTCTGTCGTTTCCCGGAATAAAGAGACAACGCATTGAACGAAGTCCAGCTGGTGGCGACACTGGTGTTTCTGATGATAACAGGTGCGACGCTGTCGAAGATTTTCATGTAGCGGTTCTTGACATCTTCCCGTAGCTGTCGGTTTTCCTCTCTCAGTTTCTCCAGGGCTTCAAAACTTGCGCCGGCTTCAGAGAGTCCCGACATTCGAGAAATGTCGTATTCGCCATAGGAAGTACTGAAGGTGTTGATTTGGTCGTCAGCTCGGGAAATGTCGTAACGGACAGACGAGACCGCACTGAAAGTGTACTGTCCAGCTTGGTTTCCAGCACTGCTTGAGAATCCGGAGCGGATTGAAGACGCGCTGCTGGTAAAGTCCAAACCTTCATCGTGGTCGTCCTCTGTGCTGTACATCTCTGAGCGAACCGAGGATCCGATGGTTAAATCAAGCAGGCCAACTCTACCATCTGATCCTTTCGAGCTGTTGGGGAGCAGGGACGATACTTCCGTTCCGAAATCGAGGCTACTTCCGGCTTGAGAAACGGGAGATGACGACAAGGGAGGGATTCTATGATCATGTTTCTTCACCTGATGTATTTCTTCCCGCTTCCCGTAGACAGTTCTGAGGATGCCAAGAACCAAGTTCAGAACAATCTTAAGCAGAAGACGTGCACAGAACCAAAACCCCATTGCAAAATCACCAATAGTAAACTATACGCAGGTTTAATAGAGTTGATGTTTTTTCAATTGCAAATGCTAACTGAAGAATAAGGACAATCATTTTCCTTATATACACCCAGTCTTTTAAAAGTACTTACTTACAGTCGTGTCAAGTCAAAATGTAACAAGAATATGAATACTACCTTGACACACATACGTATGCTATGCGGATGTTCTGGATATGACATTTGTCTGGACAAACATATTTGAACTTGAATTAATTTTGAAATATGCCACATATGTCATGGAAATAGTGTTTCACGCACAGGAGAAACTGAGTCTTGAGTACTCCTTATTAATTTGACACGCTTAGATCGCGATGTTAACGATCCAGCTTATCCTCCGGATTAAAGAGATACCGGATAAGACAAATATCACAAGCCGTCGGTTGTTTGTACGTTTTCTTAATCCCAATCAACCTCCGCTCGGGTTGATCTAATCGTTTTAACGCGCTACCCGTAATTAAAACAAACCGGCATTGTCAATCAAGTGAGCACACACTATTGGTGGAAGCAAAGGATTAACTATAGGCTCGTAACTGTGATTACATTTAACCGTCACGTCGTCTCTCGACGGAATGTTTTGACGGCGTAGATTGGCGTCAATCACTGAGACAACTCGGGAGTGTCATCTTCTATGCGTCGTGATTGGAAGAAGAACTCCATCACCTGTATATAACCCAGGATTGAGTTTATTCCGTAATGATAAGTACATATCGGAATTTGGATTCTGAGATTGACGACTGGCGACTGCGGAGGAAATTTAAAGAAAAGGTAAGTTTGATTAAAGTTGAACATAACGAAACGATGTCTCATGGATAGCATGAATCATTGAAAATTTCAAGAACTCGGCATCGTTTCACGAAGCTCTTATATCCACTACGAGACCATAGCACTCTCCTAAGTGTCAGATCGCCATGTATTTAAGTGATCATAACGAGAGTGCGTATAATGGTCTCGTAGTGTATACGAGTGCCTCGAAAAACGATTCCCACGCAGCAATATTGAAAAATAATCATATTTGAAATGTTAGTTGTACATGGAGCGAAGTCCAGCCAGGTTAGCTAATAATCGTCATTATTGTTCGATTGAATACAGCTACAGGGGCGGATCCAGACTTTCATAGAACTGTAGTTAACATCCTTCTAGGATGCATTTTAGCATACTATAGCATTGTTAATGTCAAGTGTTATAACCCAACCATAATACAAAATATATGTTTATTAAACAAAATTCTCCGGCAATATTATAATGCTATACATGTAATATAGTTCACTATATCGAGTGATGGATCCTATGTGCGAATACATTCGAGCTTATAAGTGTTCTCTAACTTCCAATATATGGTAGATGAGTCCGTTGTTCAATGGAAGGACTAGTATATCAGTGGGTGAGTGAATATGGTATATGCATACTAGTATACCACGATATATTTTGAGGGTGTGACGAGTCAAACTATATCGTGATACACTCGTCCTTCCATTCAATAAACATATCTTTCGAAAAAAACTGTATAACGTAATTATTTTATAAAACAATATCAATAAGTTCTATAACGTATACGTTGTATTTTCAGATGAATCAACGAGAACGTGACGAGGCAAATGTGTCTGTGGCAAAAATGGAAGACATGACGCCAAAAAGGGCAGCCGCCATTGTTCAACCCATCCCCCGACGTATTGTCCCACTCAATATTCCCACCCACTCTGTCGCCCCCTGGCAAGTATCCAGGGTGGAACCACCCCACGGGTCCAACGTATCACAATCATCCGAGAACCTACACGCCACAGATGACAGTGAAAGCGACCACCCCGAATCTTCATTTTCTTCATCTGGGTCTCTGCCTACAGAAGAGAACGGACATTTTGCAACAGGCTTTCATCCCATTAGTTTTGCACTTCCTACTAAAACCGAGGTGGATTTTTCGGCCAAACGGGTGACTGCTTTCAGAGTCAGCGACCTCCTCGGGGACGGGATTTCGGCAAAGAAGGATACACATATTCCTTCTACGTTGTACCCCATTCCTACGTATCTTCCATTGAAGCCACTTCCGGTGTACCCTCCTTCCGTCATGATGATGACCAGCGCCCCGGAAACCAACATTTCACACGGTAAGGAAGTAGCATGTATATATGGCTAGTGGTGAACATACTTGCTCTTAGGTAATTTGTTATTTAATTTTAATAATTCAATTTACACTCAAATGATAAATTTCGGTAGCTTACATTATACGTAGGCCTACTTGAAATTATGATGCATATATTTAGTTAAAAAAGATAAACAATAAATGTATATTAATTTACACTATGGTCAATTAAATGGGCCATATCTTGTTGGACCGTTCCCCAGACTGTTTCGCAGAACTTGAAAAAGTAATTCATACCTTTAAATGTTAATGTTGGTCCTTTATTAAATATAATTTCTAAAAGAATAAATACTACACATACAAATGAAGCGCTTAAACTAGTATCTTCGCCGCATACTACGATACTGTTAATTAGTACAACCTGTCTGGAAAGGGCGACAAATACAGTACATAACATACATGTACAGTACTGTATTTGAAAAATAAAACGGAAAACTACATTTACGTATATGACACTAATCACGTTAATCTTATGATTATTATTATTGTTTTCCATTTAGAACTGCTACTTTCTAAAAGAGCGGACACCCCTCCAATAGACGAAGACGTCTCACAGAAGAACCTTCCAGTTGGTGATCCTGGAAGTTTGACGTCTTCTCCGATCTCTCCCAACTCCGAAAGCTCGACGTCCGACAGCCACACGGACCACAACAGCTCGACGGACCGGGAAACGAGTCCGCTCACGTCCAAGGGATCGTCGGATAAGAAGAGCAACCGGATCAACTACACGCCGGTGCAGGTGCGGCGTCTGGAGAAGGTGTTTCTGGAGACGCCGTATCCGGAACATGAGCTGTACGAGCAGCTGTCGAAGGACCTCTCCATCCCTGAACCTAGACTCAAGGTGAGGGTGTGCCCTTTAAATTTTATTCTTTTATAAATAATAATAATGTGAAAATGTATATTGCGCCAAATCCATACTACAGAAGCATGCTCATATCATGCTCATTGCCGCGGTCAATGGATAAATGTGCACTCATTTCACCTTCTCAACTCCCTGGGGAGTATACAACCCAAGCTGCCGGTTACGGTTTTACATTCACAGTTCCATCTCTTCACTACCGGGTAGCAAAAGGAACGCGTTACATAGGTTTATTTAACCCTGTTAGATTATGCGTATACCGTTAAGACATTACCGGTTGTTTCCAACATTAGGAGGCTAATAATTGAAATAACTGGGTATCAAATAATCGAAAGGTTGTACATGTATTTGTTTAGTTAGAATTGTGGTTTATGACCTGCTTTTTACGGATTTTTTCTCTCATTTTCTTAAAAGTAATAATATTAATGATGACCGAACGGCATCTAACATCTGACGTAACTTTTGTTGCCTCAAGAAATGATCTTGTTATTTAAAACACATCTTTCTAACTTTCACAAGTAACAATTTCAATGATTACTATTGTATACTTGAATACACACCACAGGTTATTTCTAAAACGCTAAATTATGTTCCATATTTACACGTTTCTGTGCTTTCTTTCAGGTTTGGTTCCAGAACAAACGTGCCCGTTGGAAGCGCCGAGTAGAGGACAAGATAACGTACCCGTATCCATACCCGTTTTCTATGGCTCCCATGGGGATCCCTTACGGCATGATGCCGGGGTCAGTGACCTCTCCCCCGGACTCCGGGTCCCCGTCAATATTCTCCTACCCCGCGTCCCCCAGCCCCATGATGCTGTACCCCGGGGCAGGCTACCCCAGTCACATGTATCCGTATCTCAACCCACAGATGTTCGTACAGCAATGAGTGCGGTAGGACATCATCTCAAAGTGCTTGGCATCATTGGCCCGTGGAGACGTGATGCTTGGATCCAATACTAGAAATGTATATTATGTAGATATATATGAAACCATACGTGATGTATTTATGTTGTAATATATTTTTTTATGAAGCACACGCGTTGTACATATGTTGTAATATATGTATTTATGAATTACAAATTTGATAACATTTCAGATGAGTTTGTGTTAATTTTCTTGTTTTGTTAACATTATTTTAATATTATGTTAGTATTTCCCTGGGTATCGTTTCTCGAAGCTCTCGTATCCATTATAGACCCTATAGGTTATAAACCACCATTAGAAACCCCATAGACGACAGTGTTAACGTATTTATGCATAACTACTGATTCAGTGATTCAAATACCACAAAACGACCTACATT
>JAUTBV010062875.1:0-19930 GCA_032361325.1 Lepetodrilus fucensis
CCCCCGCCCCCCCCCCCAGGGGTTAGATTTTGACACATCGTAAATCATATAGTAAAAATAACCACAAGGGCAGGGTTTTTGATGGGACGTGCTGAGGAAATATTGGTTTTAATATTTTTTTAAAGTAAAAATAGAAGACTATGTTTGAGATTAGGAGGCTATTTAAGAGAGATATGTGAAAAGGTTTAAAGGAGGATTTTGTATGAAGTTATCAGTGTTAAAGATGAGTTATCAATGCGAGGATGGTGAACATGGTGTGGATGAAGGGAGATCTATCTATGGATGCTCACTGGAAATATATATCTCGGAGGAGTTTCATATGCTTGGTGTGAGCAGTTTGTGTAAGGAATTAAATGAAGAACACCTGTTGAATTTGAGATTGTATGATCCTTATTTCCTGTCGAACAGTTCATTATCCTTTAAATGTTTGTGTGCAGAATAGAATAGTGCAAATGGTACACATCACAAAGTATAAAAATAAAAATAAAAATTATATAATTGTTGAACATTTAGTTACAGTTTTAACCCTCTCCCTTCTGGAATAGGCCAAAGCACTTCCTCAGGGCATATCTGGTTGCCTTCAGCAGGGAGAGGGTTAAATGAACAGTGGATTTATTAAACTTGTATCAACCTTTAGTGTTTTTGTTTTGAGCCACTTGCAATGATTTTAGCAGTTATGAATAACCCCAGAAAACAAACTTATTTTATAAGATAAAACTATTTTCACAATTTAAGATAAGTGCTACTAAAGCTAGAATGGAAATTGAAACTATCTCTTTAGCCCAACTGGCCAGGCAGTTTCTGCCAATCTTAAATGTATATTTTTTTTATATTAATTAAACAATAATTAAAAGTTATTTATATCATTATTCTGGTTAGGAGGTTTTAAAAGTTTATTTTCATTCCTGGTTAAATAAAAGCATTATGTGTTTGAGGTAGATGTGTTATTTCATGCCGTCTATTCATGGTCACGTGCATATTGTTTCAGGGGACAAGTCAGGGCAGTGAGGACTCACTAGAGAAGAGGACAAGTCTCCCCCGAATGAAGAGTTATGACGCCGTAGTTTTCGATGTCCTCAGAGTGTCGCCAGATGATTTTGCTGTGAGTGCGCCTTTAACAAATTTCTGTTCTTCTCTCAATGTAAAATTAAACTGTAATTTTCAGTATAATCAGTGTTCGAAATAGAGCCCGTCACACACGCCCGCGACGGGTTATTTTCAGCGAGGACTGGTAAAGTTTTTGCATTGCACGCCTGCATGTCGTGCTGTTTTTTGTTTGTTTTTCAAGATGTATATAATCAATCACTGTCCAACATATGTGAGGACAGGTAACTTCTCAGACTTACCAGTCCTCATGTCTGGCAGTGAAATTGCTGGAGTTTTATACACTGGTATAATATCATTTGCAATTGATCTAAATTCAAGGAAAAGTACATCAGATTGACAGTTTAAGATGGTTAATCAGCTATTTTGAATTAATATCCTACCAGGTACCCACATACAGCTACATACTTATATTGTAAGTTTCATCAAATATTTATTTATTTTTCAGAGTCAAATAACGCTCCTAGATCTGCCAGTTTTCCAGTCCATAGAACCAGATGTAAGTTTTATTTTGTTGTTTGCTGTACGTTACATACAGTGAATCATGTCGCCGTTAAATGCATTTTCATTGACACCTAATTGCTGACTGCACTAGTCTTAGTATATGTCTTATGTGACACCTGCATTTTATAAGCACGTAGATAATCAAGATATATATTAAAAGAAAATTGATCGATAGAAATAACTATTTTAGACAGCTGTGATGACGTCAATATGTTGCTGCTTTTTTTTTACCCACCCTGGAGGTACTGTTGACCTCAAATAGATCATTAGCTAATAGTATCCAGTGTCCTTGCTGGGTTAATAAAAAGAAATAGGACATATCTGGCCCAGAGGTAAGAAAATTGTTTTTGAGGACTATTTCATGCGCAACTCTAGATTTTGCATGCAAATTCCAATGCAATATTTGAGTTGATTATGAAATCGTAAAAGTTTCGTAACCTCGGGGGTCCAGATCGGAGATGGGAGAAAAGGGGTTTTAAAATGTAAAGCTATTCACAATGCGAGTGCAGATTGAAGCCATTGAAACATAATATATTAAAAAGACGCAGCCTGTTGCCCATGTTAATGATGTCAAGTTTCACTCCCCACCCTTTCATTATTTACAACCACACCTGTCTTAATTTACATGTTATTTTCACATTTCTTGAGTCGTACATTACAATCATTATATTCATTTCAATGGCCGCAGAAACCTTTTTAGTTTTTTGTATTATTAATGTCTTAAAAATATTTTTTACTACTATCATTTTCTAGAATACATAATGTTCCCATTTCTATATATGATGTTGTTATGCATCAAGACATCTATGCACTATATCACACATGTTTTTAGTATCTATGCCAAGTGCTACACTTCATTGCACAGATAACACACCGCGCCCAATGCCCATTAATAATATGTAACATATGATGCATATTGTTTCAATCAAAATTAAGTAGATTTTATACAATGGGGGGAATTTATCATTATGTCATCATCTTGTGTTTTTTCTTGAGATTTTCTGAGCAAACATATTTGGGTTGTTTATCGGATAATTTTATACAAAACCAAATGCCAATCATCAGAACAGTATGCAATACAGTACATGTTGTTCTGGTGTATTTTGTGAGTATATTTTCTTATAAATGTATGCTGTAAATATCATCAATAGCAAACTAATATTAAATGATCTTTATCTTTTTATTTATAAGAAAAAAGTACAGCTTTTAAAAAAATAAAATACAAATATTAAATTATCCTTACACTACAAACATTCCTATTAGAAATAATGAATAGTGTATTGCTCGTCTGTTTGTCATAGATCATCAGATTTCGAAGCATCCTTGGCTTTGTTTACCTCACATTCCTCCATGTTTTTTTGTAAGAGTAAATCGCTGCTCTTCTACTTGTACATATAAAAACCTGTCAAAAAAAAACCTGTAGGGAAATGGATTGTTTTTGCTCCGAAGGGTTCCAAGTAGCTATCTTCAACGTCATTAGCAAACACTTTTACGCTTCTGGCTGGTGCAACGGCAAAAATACATGGATGAAAACATTCCATTTATTCGTCTCAATCAGCCAGGAAATAGGTTTCATTAACACCACTTGTAAACAACTTGGTGCTACACCAGAGATAATTTGTCAATTTCTCGCGTTCATACGCATTACTTTATCAGCTTCGTATATTGTCTGACGTAATTTGGCAGCTTTCCAATCTGACTGGAGGCAGGGTAGGAGGGGTTAATGTCGCAGCATTTTGAGAGATTTGTGTTAATGGATTATTTATCTAATCGGAACGCGATTATTATTGTTAAAGTGACGCACTGGTACATCAAAGTATTCAAAATGAATATGCTATATGCATGTTTATTATGTGCCAAGACAAATATTTGAGCAATTTACAAGGCAGGTTACATTAATAATATGTTATGTTCTTTCACTGACCTGACAATGAATCAACAGTATGTGATATTAAATTAATAATCACGTTTACTGAAGCCCTTCGTGATCAACCAAGACCCTACTACTACTGTCACTTATGTAGGCTTCATTATATACTGTAAGTCGTAAAAGTTTTACAGAAATAGAACATTTCAGCCAGACGATTGTCATCATATTAACACAAAATGCTCACGAGTTCAAATCGTGCATGTATCGTGAAAGCAGAGTTTGATCTAAGAGAAAAATATACCATTAACCCTGTCCTTGCTGGTTTAGACATGGGCACTGCTCTTTAGGGCATCTACGGTTGTCTTCACTCACTCGCTCAGCAAGTAGAGAGTTAAATGTCTTTTTCAATTAGATCAACCTTTATTTAGATAAAGGAATTCTGAGGAATTCATGTTTGTGATTAAAACATACCAATACTAGCCTATTGATTTAATTATTTAAATATAAAAAAAATATTTTTTTATAGGCATATACTTTCTACTATACTATTTATTTTTAGTATTATTTAATTTTAATTTTAGAATCACTTTGTCACAATATCTTCCTTTCACTGATTGTGTGTTGTTCTTGGTTACAGGAGCTGACATCATGTGCGTGGACCACCAAGGAAAAGCTCATCAAGGCCCCCAACGTGGTCGCATTCACCCGCAGATTCAACCACGTGAGTTTCACCCCCTCCCCTCTCAACTTTGACCTCTCGTCAGATTTTACCTTTGACCTTAATTAATTTTCATAAATTGTTTAGTGTATTTATAAAGGCCTGGCAATTATCTGCAGAAGTCTGCTGATTATTTTGTCCAGGGGTCACGTTATTTACCCTGGCCGTAACTTTGGGACTGCAGCCTCCAAGGCCCTAGGCTTGTTTTCCGCTGAAATCACAATTGTTCGTAATCTTGCCTAATTTGCAATTAAACACTGTTCAAAGTTATGGACAGCATTTCCTATGGTAATTTGGTGTTGGGAGGGTGGATAGTGTATCAGACTACGAAATTTGTCAAAGTTTTGAGTCTGAATTATGTCAGAGGTGGCAAGTATTTTTTCAGAGGTGATGACCAGTATTCCTGTTCCACGGAACACATTATGGTGCCCATGTATTTTGTGAGTTGCTACTTTTGTAGCACTGCAGAACAGAACCCAGTTTCTATTTCGATACTTATTAAAAAATATTCAAATACGGTAGTCTCCTCTCGTTTTCCAAGATCAGTCACTATTCAACTTACGTTTTTTGTCATTAAAGTTTTTGCTTTTAATCATGTAGCGCACAAGTGAAGCTGATCGGATGATTTAAACATATTTTGATTCAGCAAAGAATAAGGATTGGTAAACAAGCTGTACAGCTTATTTCGATACCGCTCCTGAACATGGCTGATCGGATTGTTGTGTAAACTCTTATAAAACAACATACATTTATATCATTCTAGACTCATCGATACAATGTTTTAGTGTTTCTGTTAACCATAATATTGTTGCTGTAGACAGTCCTCCCATGATAAACAGATCATTGTCACTGAAACACTATAGATAATAATAACATGAAACCTCTCTTTGTAATCAATGCGAAAGAATTCGTCACATCCTGATGATACGTTGTAATAGCCTTGAGATCTCTTTGATATCTAGCTTTTGACTTCTCGTCTGAAATTACGCCTTGTTGTCTTACTATGACACGCCCCACTTCACTGACTGAAACATAACAGCGGGACTCATCACCCACTTCCCTACAAGTATTTCCTTTCAGTAATTGATTTTGTGGCTGGCAAAACAAAAAGGCTGGTTTTGGAAAGCAGTATCGGTACCACCAACACTTAATGAGTGTTATTAACTCGGGAGCTTACGATAATATTTGTACCTCCCATTGCCAAATATTGTGACGAATGCGACACCATTGTTTATTTGAGTGGAGCATGGTGCAAGCAAAACAACGTTGATGGTAATTACTGGCGCATAACTCTTTAAGGAAGACACGTACAGGAGTGTAAACACGACAATCGTATGTCTATTGTCATGCCTCGGGTGTCTAATGTCCTGCCTCGTGTGTCTAATGTCCTGCCTCGTGTGTCTAATGTCCTGCCTCGTGTGTCTAATGTCCCGTCTCGTGTGTCTAATGTCCTGCATAGCGACAGACCAACCGATCTTTATTGGAAATGTTCGGTGTGAAACCTATATCAATATTTTGACTATTTCTTTATTAGATGAGATGGTACTCGAGTTTTACTGCATGTTTTTGTTATGCCGGGGTCAGCTGGGGGTTATTTCAGATGCTTTGCTATGATGGAACCAATATATATATACATGTATGTGCCTGTGTGCCATTCATCTGTGGCCAATGGCCGAGACTTGGGTCATCTTTATAGGCCGACCTTGGTTCGTCTATAACCCTCTCCCTGCTGAAGGCGACTTAAGTTGCCCGATCACATGCAGAAATAAAACACTTTGATTGTATTCAGCAGGGAGAAGGTTAAGACGGTAATAATACTGTGATACCTACTTGTAAGTTTTCACTCAAATGTGGCAGGAAGTTCGCAATTGCTAATGTAACGGTTTCCATTCCAGGTGAATTTCTGGGTGCAGAAGGAGATATTGAACTGCCAGACTCTGAAAACCAGAGCCGAGGTCCTGTCTCATTTCATAAAAATTGCCAAGGTAAACACATCCATCGAAAAGAATGAATTCATCCGATACACATGTGTATCCATCTTCTATCCATCCATCCAAAATTCTTCTTGTTTTGTCTTCACCTATGGGTGAAACATTCTTGCTGCAACGTAAAGCAATAAATCAATCAATCTTCTTCATCATCTTCCTCCTCCTTTTCCTCCTCCTCCTCCTCCTTATAATTATTTTAATAATTTACATTATTATTATTTATTATTGTTGCTTTAAATTATTACTATTTTTTCAGAAACTCCTGGATCTGAACAACTTACACGCTGTCATGGCTGTGATTTCGGCATTGCAGAGTGCAGCAATCTTCAGATTATCCAAAACTTGGATGGTAAGTATACTCATCAAAATTAATTAAGAGCTAGTAGTGTTTTTTGGACATGTACATTTAACTTTATATTATTCCAACAACGAAAAATGTCTAAGCATCTACAGACTCCAGATACTTGTTATGAACTTGCAGACATATTAAAAGAACAATGGAACCCGTATTCTTGAAATTTTGCAAAATTTAAGAACTATTTAAGAACTTCTGCCGAAAAGCATAAAAACAATTAGGCAAATTCTTTGTACTTACGAACTTCTTAGGACTTACAAAGTTTCGGTACAGGCCCAGATTCCTAAAGGTTAGTTTCACATTTGATAGAAAGGCCTACCTCAGAAATCTGTTTAATTTATTGAGTATATAAACACTTTAATCATGCCTAGTAGACCTTGTTAAAGGTCAGACACATTTTTACTTTACTTGAAAATAAAAATGTTTGACATGTCAATACAAGTGCTTCAATAACTACCGTTTGATGTTCAGTTTTAAAGGAGGGATATTGATCTCCCAAGTGATAATTTATCTTTGTCCATAAAAATGTCGTTCAAGATGGATTATCTTATTCGAATCCGCCACAAACTAGTTGTATCCTAATTCAATGAATTAATGTTGCATCGACTCAAATTACCGCAAGTTTGTACTGATACTTAGATTATCTCGTCTTGCGTTGAATAGATTGTTTTCTTTGGTCACGTTGACACGATGACCGCGGCACTATCATCGAAAACCTTTGATCTGCAGTTTCCAAAAGCTTGTCGGAGAATTTTCAGGATTGATAGTATGTGATTTAATAAAACAACTAGCCTGTGGTACATTGTGAATAGATTTCCGTGCAGTGATCAATGAAGGTAATGGGATTCCTATTGCTTACTTTATGTTCCTGTCGCTTGATTACATTACCATATTTCATCATGTTATCACGAGTACTTGCGTTATCGAAAGTGTCGAATTGTTTCTCATGCAAGTGCACGTGTCGTGATATATATGTTACATATTGGGGTCAAATCGTCCTTATTTAAAGAGGCTGTATTTTTTAAAAGATTTTTTTCATTTCGATTGTTTCTGAAATTAATGTTGGATGAAATTTGTACTGGCATGGATGATTTATTTAAAAAAATCCTTTTCCTGATTGTTTCCAAAGTTAATGTTGGTTGAAATTTGTATTGGCACAACCATTTCTATAATGTTTTTATATCATGAATAATCGATAATGGCTGTTTACAATAACCCTAGACAAGATCGCCATGTAGACTTTGTATGGTGAACACAGATGATCATGTCTATTTTTAGTTGTGTTTTTTTTACAATATTATTTATTTATTGTTATTTTCTTCTTTTCACCCCCTTTTTTAACAGATGATTTTGTATGATGACAGATGTATTTTTTGGATTTTACACAATGGCAAGTTCTCTTTATTTATTTTATTTTATTTGTATTTATTTATTTATTTATTTTCAGATGCTCTCCAAAAAAGACAAGTCCATGTATGAGAAAATGGCTGACCTATTCTCAGAGAACAGCAACAGACAAAATTTACGTGACTACATGGAAAATGTCAAGCTACCCTGTATCCCTTATCTCGGTAAGAACGGACACCTACCATCTATTCAACCATCCACCACCCACACCCATATATGGTAGCCTTACAACCACATCCCTAGCCCAACATCCACACTTCCAATCCACACCAACCCGCAGTTTTCAGCATAGAAAATGTTACTAGTTACTGCATACTTTAGATAGTCAGTTTCTGTCATCGGCATGCATGCAGAAAACATAACATATCAAAATGTAATTAATTTAATACAGATTTTCAGATTTAAAACCTTTTTGTAAGCAAAAAAACCACATTTAAACAAATAAAAAAATTAAAAGTTAAAAAAGATGTCCCCCCTATTTTATCTGAAGTTGGATTTTTCAAGAGCTGCTTGTTACAACAGACAGGGTTTTAAACATACTAGTACTGGTCAGTCTTAGACGTCAGAATTTCGTCATTATAACTGAATTTGCACCAGATAATCAATAAGTGAACGGCTGAGTGAAAGGTATCAATTAATTGAATGGACTTTGTCCACAACACCTCCCCGATTATCGGCCATCCTAGATTTAGGACAACATTGACACTACCGGTATGTAGTATTCCAGTTAATGATAGGGCACCAGTTAATGTGCAGTCTCAGCCAGCGCTAATGGACGCAGAGTGCTCATTTGCAATTCATCCCAGAGAGTGTTGGTAGATCAGGGCACATCATGTCTTGCCAAAAATGGTTGTTGTTGTCCCCCTGCTTGATGCTTGTTAACTCTCTCCCTGCTGGATTAGGCACAGACACAGCTTATTATGGCATCTCCATTGTTGCAAATGGGTGAAAGATTCCCGCAGCGACGTTAAACTCCATATTCACTCACTCATTCACCAGTTGCCTCCAGCATGGAGAGGGTTAAAGGGGTAAATTAAGGTCTGGTCAGTTAATGTGTCTTGAGTGGGAATCTCTGTTCTAACTGCAGCAGGATATTCCATCACTTAGCACCATCTGGAGGAAATCATACTTAGTGCAAGCAGGGCATATGCAGACAAAACCTACAATTATAGCTACAATATTAGGAAAGCGGATCTAAATCCCAATTCAAATATTTGAAATTTTTCTGAAACGAAAGGGAGGATTTACAGATAATGAAATTAATGATTTTCCGATTGAAAGTTTGTCGTAGATGGAATTAATTTTATCTGTTTACGTCAGTTTATGAGATGGTTTGTCTTCATGTCACTAAAAACTTGAAAGTGGCTATAAATCCCAATGTAATAATAAAATTAAATGGATAAAAAATAAACTAAGAAGTGTAAGGTCTTATAATAATACATTAGTACATCAACGAATGTACATTTTCAGATTTTGTTTATTAAGAGATGACTTGATATCAACATTAGAATAGACGTGCATGACTCGTAACGTAATTGCTATGGTTTAATTACCATTTTTAATTTAATAATGTGTCATAGTGGATTTGATGATGAATTAATGATGTGTCATAGTGGATTTGATGATGAATTAATGCTGACAGCTTCAAATATTACATCAGGTTGTTTGAAGCTTCATAATTTAATTTTATTTTATTTTATTCATTTTGTTAACACTTCATTATTAGCATTATTAATACATGTATTATTAATCTTTTATCTTTGAAAATTATTACTAATTAATTAAAAATATTGTGAATATTTGTGAGTCACTGAATGACGAATATGGTTAGCTGGAACTAGTCTGGCAGTGTCATCTGATGGTATTGATTTCTGTAGGAGTAGACAGGACTAGTTTCCTAACAACTGATAACAATACTGGAGTTGAACAATGAACCTCTGCTGGACCTGAAGCGTTCATAAAATCCTCATGGTCATGTTTTTTGTGTGTTTCTTTTTTAAAATACATTTTTCCAAAGTCAAATACATGTTTATTGTTGTCAGATATTTCAAATATTGATATTTTTATAATGTGGCATTTCTTTCTGACAAGGTAAGATGGATTTGTAAATTTTGATATATTGTGTCTCATTTCTTGATTATTTGCTTCAGGCTTGTACCTGACTGACCTCATCTACATAGATGTTGCACACCCACATCATGGAGGGATGGAGAGTCAGCCGCGCAGACTACAGATGAATAACATCCTCAGGGTCATCGCAGACTTCCAACAGTCACAGTATGGTAAGTAATAATAATAATAATAATAATAATAATAATAGTCCCACAGTGACATTAAACTCCATATTCACTCACTCAATAATAATAGCAACACATAAGAATTGTAAATAAATATATTCGCATATGGGTGAACGATTCCCATAATAATGTTAAGCAATAAATAAATAATGTAATTAATAATTGTAATAAAAAAAAAAAAGTAATATAAAAAGTAATAATTAATAATAAATAAATATCCAGTGAATCCTGCAATCTGATTGGTCCACATGACCCCAAAACATTGCGTTCATACTTCGATGAATGAAATTTTCTTAGGTGGCATTGTGACGTCACGTTATATATGACGTCATCTATACTTGAGGTCGGCAAAATATCAATGCACCGCTTCTAAAATGTAGACTATAATCATTGATGCATTATGTCAGATTATTAAATGAAATAATTTCCCCCCAATTTGCTATGTTATTTATTTATAAGGATTGACTGGAATATATTTTGCTGATGTGCAAACTTTTGTATGAACCGCTTCTCGGATTCATACAGTTTGCACATCGGTTTTTATGTTCATACCTCGATGAACGCAAAATATATTCCAGTCAATCCTTAAATAATAATTTTAAAAATATTTAATAATAATAATAATGACAACAATAAATTAATATACTGTAATAAATTATAAATAAATAATTATGATAGATATAAATAAATATATATAGAATTGCAGAAAGAGAATATTCTCCTGCTAGATTCCATGTTTTCATTCATTATGTTAAAAGTCATTGGTTGTGTTACAGACCATGTCCCAGTGTTGGAGCACATACAGAACTATCTGAAATCAGTCCGGTATATCGAGGAGCTCCAGAAGTTTGTAGAAGATGACAACTACAAGTAAGTCTAAAAGTTACTTCAACAATGTATGTAGATATACATGTTCGATCACACTAAATATAATAAAATTAACACATTTATGGTAATGTATGTTTTACGTTAAATAAATCTCCATGTTTTAAAAGTAGAATTTAATAGCAATGGTCTCTGTTCCACATAACAATCATAGAGAGTCGTAACTCCTATGCTAACATTGAACTAAGACTTCTATTGAATGGGTACCTAGATGGATAAAACAAATGTATTATCATCTATTTTTCGTAATCCAGATGGTCGCTGAAATTGGAGCCGCCTCATGCTCAGTCCAACTCGTCATCCCGCGAAGATGTCAACAGTCATCACGTGCCTCCGTCGCCGTCTACGGAGCCTCGTAACATGCTCTCGCCCGGGGGTTCAAAGTTCGCACCCGCACATAGGAAGTCACGCAGTTTAAGCGCAAAGTGAGTATATTTATTTAGAAAATTAGGATTACCTGGGTTAGAATAGATCTCCACAACCAGTGTTACCACTGGCCCTGGGCCATTTCTCCTAATGCTAAATGTATACTATGGGCCAGTAGAAATTCATGTTTGTTTGTAAACTTTTGTTATTTGGGCAAGTATGTTTCCAGCGGTAATTTCGAACACTGTCCACGACTCTTGTGCATCATGAGAAGCAATAAAATGAGTGTCAGTACCAGCCCGTGCTCGCTTGTTCACTGCAACATTTAGTTCTACGGATGTTGCAGGTTTCCTCGTGCCTTAAACCGACAAGTCATGATATAAGTGAAAGAATCTTGAAAGTGACTTTTTAAAAATAAAAATAAAACAATAAAATGAGGAAATCACTTTTTCAATTTCATGCATAAAATTGGTGGACAAAAATATGGTTTAAAATAGCAGTAACAATTATAATTCATTTGGGGAGGTAGGCTTTAAAAGATACCAAAGAAAATCACATTAATCATCTCATTGCTTGAACTATTTAAGACAATTTCGGCATCTTGGCTCTCCAACATCAAGAGGGTTAACTATGAGTTTGATTTCTGTTTCAGTTTCATGAGCTGCACGCACCCTCAGACCGACAGAACCTACAGTCTTCCATCCAGAACGACCGCACCGTACGTTCAAGGCATCCGTCATCTGCTGGATGACAGTGTCTTGGAAGAGTCGCCCAGCGCTTCGAGTGACGGCTCCGTGTGCAGCAAGTTTCAAAACTGTGAGTAGTTCTGGGATGGAAGTGTACCTTTAAAACAGACTAGCCAGACTACCCAGAATAATCTTTCAATTAAAGGCATATTCACAGTTTATTGACATATTTCATGTTACATATTTTTATAACCTGAAAGTATGTACATTTTATGTGTCTACAAGCAACAAGCTACAATTTTCTGCATGTCTTCAATATTTTCATATTTTCGTAATTTTTATTTCAGAGATGGGGAAAAAACACAAAAAAACAAACTTTTGTTTCAATTTATGATCTCTGGTGGCAAAGTCACATGTTTCCTGAAACTGTCAATTAATTACTAGTCGACCAAATCTCAGCATGTTGATGACAATGTTATTCAGTTGATTCAATTTTCAGTGGAAGGCCGAGAACATCTAGAATCTACCTCTAATGAGCCAGAGTCATTCTGGCCAAACAAAGACAGGTAAAGTTCCTATTATATATTGTCCCGCTGTAACGTAAAGCAATGAATTCACTCACCTCACGTTATTGTCAATAGCATGTTTATCTCACCATGTCTTAATCGGTCAATGTTTTGTACGTATGCATTTGTAGCTTGTTAATATCATGTACATTTCATCCCTGGTATATTTAGGATTGACTGTCATTTTGTTTACGTTCATCGCGGTATGAACAATAATATTTGATATTGACATTAGCCTCGACCAGTAAACTGTCAATCAAGCACCTGTGGCCAAAACATTTTTTTTTCATTCATCAAAGTATGAACACAATGTTTTGGGGGTCACGTGAACCAATCAGATTATCGGATTGACAATAGATTTATTTATTTCAGTATGAACCTACACGACGCTGAAGAAACCCCAGAGTTCCAAGCCAACTTCACCTGTGAAAGCTGCTTGAGAAGGAAGACACTGCTCAAAGAAGGGAAAAAACCAACAGTATGTATTATTAGTACTAGTAGTGACCTATCCACTCTGTATTGGCTGATAAATAAGTGCAAGTATCTTGAAAATGACTCTAAACTCCAATAAAAAAGTTTTAAAAATAAAAAGATAAAAAAAAACTTTTTAATATGAAATACAAAATATATATATATTTTTTTTTAATTGGCTGTTAATGATATCTCAGATATTTCTGTTTTAAAATTAGAATTAAAATTAAAATTATAAGATAATGACTAAATAATCCATATTTTCACCCCATAGTAGATTATGTATAGGATAATATCCAAGTAACAGTCGATTCCTGAAAAAGAATGTTCACGCCCTGACAGGTTGATGGTAGCAGGAGTGTGTCATCTCCATTGACTGCGTAGAGGCAATTTAGATGTTAATCAACGCTAAATTGATTGACAGCAACGGACAGCAAGCCGACGCTGATGTCTGGTTGAAGGTAGTCTGCCTGTACAGCTGTTTGACTGATGGCCGTGATTGACACTGACGTCTATTTCAGGTGACCTCGTGGACAAGGTACTGGGTGGCCATGTGGGGAACCAACTTGATATTTTATCCAGCCAAGTCATTACGAGGAACGGATCGACCATCTGTGAGTATAGTTTACGTTTGATTTGTCTACACAAGTATATTGGGCAACAAACTATTTTTATTTTTTTTTACAAATGTCCCACTGATTGAAAGTATTTTCATGTTTTATGTATTACTATTTTTGTTTTGTGACATTTTTTAATGAGTCACTCTAATAATTACGAAACAAGACAAAATGTATTTAGTTGTCTGTAGAGGGTTTGTACTCGCAATCCACCAAATCAGATTCAATCCCAGGATTGGCATGGTTCCGTTTCAATGGCAGATACCAAGTAGGAGCATCTTATATCATGGCTATATTTATAACTACTTGTTGACGGTTTAGGCACATGATTCTGTTTGACGATTTTTTAAAGTAAACTGTCTTTTCAGTTCAAGTCTCATCCAAGCAAGATGATGTCCGTTGTTGGGTGGATGGTAGTCATGGGAGATAACCCTATTCAACCTGATGCATTCCAGCTCACGGATCCTGTTCGAGGTAAGTTAATCATCGACAGAATTTAATAACTTGGGAAGAAATGCTTGAAAGTGAAAAACTGTGGAATTTTACTATATTTATGTTTAACCTTCAGTTTTGCCATGGAAAAATTTACAATTTAACTCAGTATAGGGATGGTTAACATTAGAACATTTAAGAAACAAAGGAAGTAATTTTTCTTCTAGTCAAAGAGGCAGTAACTCTGGGTATCGTTTCTCAGAGCTCTCCTATCCACCATGAGAGCATGGAGCTCTTAAGTGCCTGATCACCATGTATAGGGGATCACTATGAGAGTTCTTATGGTCTCGTAGTAGATACGAGAGCTTCATGAAAATGATACCCAGATAATATGGTTTGTAATTTATATTTTATAACTGTTCAACATTTTTTATTTGATTTTCATAATTTCATATATCCTTGCTAGATTGTGCAACCACATTTATTTACTTTCATAAATTGTCATTTTATATTTTTTATTTATTTTTCCTTTTTTTTCTTTCTTCAGGAAATGTTTATAAATTCAGAGCGGGAAGTCAGTCACAGGCTCTGCAGTGGTGTCGACATTTGAGCGAAGCAGCGAAGAAATATTCTCACCAGGTAAGTTCTATTGGATGAACAAATTTCAGTAAATTTGGAAACTTTTTTTTGTGATCTGAAATTAACTAATATACCGATAAGCTACAAAGCAGCCTTATCATTTTGCATGCATCCCTTTGCATTTACTGCAATAAGATATGTTGAAATCATCTACATAATTTTCTTAATTTGTTTCCAGCCTCCTGTAAATCTCATGTCATTCGAGTGAGGAAGTCGGATGTTCCCAAAAAGGAATTGCTCAAAAACAAAGTCTCCTCGCCACTTCAGAGAGCTGCGACTGGCTTCCGGAAAGTCGCGCACGGCCATGGTAGCAGCCAATCAGCTGGTCTGATTTCACGCTGCACCATGGCGACACACGATCATCAGGTTGAGGTCATCGTCATGGTTACGGCACAAACAAAACAAACCCTCTGTGATCATCCATCCCCTGGATTCATTGCCTGTAGATCTGCCGCCACAACTTTTTCTATTTTCGAGAGCGAGAAAAATAGAAATCCTCGTCGTTTGTAGCGAACCATTCCATTGGACCTGCTCTCTGAGCGAGATTTTTTTTTTGCGTCTCCCATGACAACCAGCATGATGGACCCAAGCGTCCATACACACTTGGCCAGCGAGTGAGGCCCACGGAGTTGTTGTTGCCTTGGAGGTTGTGGAATATCGAGATTACTACACGTGACTGCTGCGCTTCCATTCCCCCCGGGTCCTATGCAATACGTACCTATGTTCTGTGCCTCGTAGGATCTTCTGAGCCTCAGCTTGACACGAGATGACCACGTCGTAGAAACGTATCAACAACGGATTGACCTTATTTGTTTTTTTCCCCATTTTTTTATATTTTTTTTAAAAATAAATATCTGCTCAAACGACAATAACAAATGTGCAATCCCAACTATAAAACTCTTCTGTGCATTCTGTGATAGCCCCCCATCTGGTGACTCAAAAGTATTGCTGATGTACTACTACTCACAGGTGTGATTCTTTTAAGAAACCAAGTATGGATTTTACTCGTGCACTATCTCCCAGTTGCATTCAAGTGCAACCAGCTCCTGGTGACTATATACAAGCGAATGAGGACTTTTTAATTATTTTTTTCCCCTCAATTTTTTTTCTCCCTATTTTTTTTTTAAAAATCAGTTCCTCGACTCTTATTGTGTTCAATTGAAATACGTGATTGACATGTACGAGAGGTGAAAGCTATGGACCTATCGACAACATGGAAGATATTACATGGAGAATTGGTATTTATTGAAGTTGCTTGCCCCGTGCAATGGTGAAAACTGCCAAAGTATAAAAAGCGCAGTGGATTACGATTCAATAGTATTGGATTTGACATCATTTGTACAGGTTTTCAAAAATATAACCATATAAATTATTATGTTTGTTAAAAAAATTATTAAATATTATGTTGGTAACAAAATGTTGCGACCTAAATATTATAAATAGTACTAATTTTTAAATTAGGTATTACATATATCTAGTGTGTATCTGTATAAACTTATTTCCTAAATAATGTTGTGAAAGGATCAATTCTATATATTTTAGGTTAAAATTACGAATTAGTAACATGTTTTAAAGTGTAACTGATGTGCAAATCTAGTCAAACCATTCACCCAGCTAGTCCCAAATTAGTAGGCTACCTGCTCAACTGATAGGATGCAACATGTATTAATAAAACAATTTTAAATAGAATTTGAAAAATTGAAATTTAAACTGCATGTTTAGTGCTTCTCTCTTTTTTTTTACTTTATACCTTCGATAATTTATCTTATAATGGAAAACTGTGATTTGTACATTTTCCGTGAAGCAGTTCTAAGTGAATTGCTACTAACTTTATATCTCTTAATTTGTAAGCTCCCTGTATCATGTCATTGTATATTTCTGTGAAAATAATTTGTCAGGGAAGTTTATTTTTAATCATAAACGACAAGTGGTTGTTTAACATGCATGAGTTACAAACAATCAGCATAACCAACATAAGTATTCATATTTAAACTGTAGCTGATGTAAAATGTTACATTTTACGTTATTACGATCATAAGCACGTCACAGAGATTATATTGTCACGTGATACTTTGTTCATATTTGAACAAAATATTTATTTAGCCATGGTGTCCATTATCGCTAAAATTTGAACATATATTTGTGTGTGTAAATTTTCAGGGGGAAAAAGAAATACAGGGTCTTATAAGGAATTTGTTTATTATTATTATTATTTTTATTTTTATATTCTAGGTTAAATATTTACTTTAAAATATGTAAGTGAATAAATGTCACACATGATAGAGGACATTGTACAACAATAATTAAATAGTAAATAGGCCTCACTTTTAAACACCCATGACACTTCAAATACCACAAATTAGCTTTGGTATGCTTGCTATGAGTTTTCGTATCAGTTTCTTTAAAAAAATATATATATTATTGGTGCTATCCAAGTTCATATTTACTGCATGAAAATACGATTATTTCATTTATGATGGTCAAAAGTTTGATCAAATAGGTAAATATTTAAAAAAAATAAAAAATACTCGTATTTTTCTCCTGAATGTCCAATATTTTCAATGGCTGGAAACATTTCAACAAATAGAAGGAATACATTTGCATAAATATAAATATTATGTTGAAGTCAATATGTTTATATAAAAGTTGTCATTGTTAAAATAATTTTATTGGAATATTTAGTAGCTATAAATTTGAGTGTGAATTTTCTTAGATGAAGTTAATGTTTGGAGGCAAATATACGTGTTTTAGCTAGACTTTGGAAGCATGCGATCATATAAACATATGTTATGTTTATCATGTAATCATTTACAAGGTATATTTTGTCTAATGGATTTCCTTTATGCTTCATTGTAAGCAATGTGTTGACACATCCACAAAATATATTGAGGTAAAACGATGTGCTTTATGTAACTTAATGCACGGCTGAATAATTATAATAAAATGGTATGTCATAGCACGATTAGTACTATTACTATATGACATATAACATTCTATTATAATAATTGAGTTATATGTGTGATTTTTTTATATATAAAATAATAACTATTGGGTAATTGACTCAATGCCATAATTAATTAACATAGTGAGATAAGGATTTAGCTAATTTCAAGGAAATCTATATTTTCAAGTGTTGTATTTCTGATACTGAAACAAATATATATTTGTGTAGTGACACTGATGATTGAGAAATCGCACAAATTGGTTTGCTATTGGCTTGTCGGTTACTATACAAGGTACAATACAACTGATATTGTGACATTGACCTATAATAAGTGACATTAAACAGGATAAAGAATAGTGTTTGAACAACTATATCTGGATCTGATCTCCATAAGCTGAACCAAGACGAACGATTTGGCGAGAAATGTCAAAGAAAATTACATTTTTTTGCATTTCCGACTATTTGTCAATGATGTGTCGTCTTTGGTCTAGTATTTTGATTATTCATATATCCAGAAAGAGGTATAAACTCTCAACGTGTGAACTTACCGGATTTGACCTTATTTATTATCGCCACCATCAAAGCCTTATCGGTTGCAACATCCTAAATTAAAACAACCAAAAGGTATTGTTTTTATGGTATTCACGATACCTCTGTGTAAATACCTCTGTGTAAATGGGATGCTACAAGTGATAAGGTTGTTGGTGTATATTTCAATTCTGAGCATGCTTGATTAGGGCTGGTTATTTTCAAAAGACTGGCCCTGATCGGGCATGATTCAGGGTTTTGATAACGGGTGTAATATCTTAAATAAACCGAACGAAGTATTGCATTCCAGTCTTTGCTAAGTTCAGTTGCTTGGCAGTTTATTTTGTAACTATTATTGAAATGTACAAACCTTTCTTTCATGCAGTAAAAAAATACTGTAAAACTATTTCTTTGTTTGTTTTCATCTTTTGACATGTATAGTGTTTCTACACAATCAATCCATCGAGTAGTTCTGTTGGACATATGGATACGAGTTTCCTGCAGCATGTCTGTAATATTGCAGTAATCTCAAGATGCCGCGAGGAGAAACTATAGATTTTGTATAACATCACCAATAACTATTTTATTATACTGTTGACACACCAAAACTGATTTTAACAAGTTGCTTTGAATCGCAAACTGGAAGTATGTTTCGGTTCTACACCATTTTACACACCAACGCCACGATTTTGATACGTCACTAATTGCAATCCTTCAAAAGCAAGCACCAACATATATGATGCTACATGAATTGATTGAAGATTGAAGCATGACAATGAATACTATGCATTGTCTATGTCAAATGACTACAACCAAAGAGTGTTCCTACCAGTTCCAGTTAACATACCAAAGAACAGAACTGGAACCGATTTGAACCTTATTTGGTGTCCCAACAACTGCAAATTGTATTGAAAGTGCTTTGGTGTTTGGTGTGTCAACGATATTACTCAATAACAGGGCCTGTATTCTCGAAACTTTGCAAGTCCTACGAATTTTGCAAGTCCTAAGAATTTCGTAAGTACTAAGAATTTGCCTAACTGGTTTTCTGCTTATGTTAATTTTTGAAGAGATCTTTTCTCCACTAAGAAGATCTTAGCTAAGAAGTATCGCGAATATGAGCCCTGAAATGTACAGCAAATGTTGCAAGTAAAGGTTAATAGTGGGTACAAGTCGGCTCTATTTTATGAATTTCAAAGAATGTCCCATAATATTACAACTTCCAGTGATAGGCAAACAGAAGTACTAGGCCTTAGGTTGAATAAAACTCCCGAAAAAAATATTAAAACGCTGTTACAAAGTATCGTATCCTTAAATTTCTGTTTGATTCATAGATGAATCATGTTCACACATAATAAAACTGGATGCAACGTAAGGTACGTAAAAATAAAAACAGCCACGTACATTTCACCTACACGCTTATCACAAAAATCGGTAAACTGGATACGTCTTAAAAATAGAATTCGCCCCACTAATACGTCCTATAGGGCTGGAAAGTAATGGCGGGAGCCTCATTGTGAAACTGACTTCCGGGTACAGGGAGGCTCCTAATAATG
>JAUTBV010062986.1:0-19924 GCA_032361325.1 Lepetodrilus fucensis
ATAAAATTTAACAAAAGTACATAAAAAGCTAAAGTTATATTTACTTTATTAAAAAAATATGTCAATATTAAAACATAAAAAAAATTTAAGGATTGACAAATGAAAAAGCATTTTTTAGCACTATTTACAGGATCCGCTATATTAGCATCAGGACTTTTAACTGGTTGTGGAGGTGGTTCTCCTAGGAGTGACTCTTTATCACTTAAACAACCTTTTGATACCAGAAAGGTATCTAGAACTGTGGCAGAGGAGTCTGACTGGACATGGTTTGTAGGAACAGATGCCTGCTATAACTATAATGATAACTCAAAAGACTTTTCTATGACTACAACTTTTTATAAAGGTATCCCTTCCGCTATACAACATATACAATTTTTTATAGATGTTGATAACAATAGTGATACAGGTTTCTCTTTTGGAGAAGATAGCTGGAAAGTTTCAGGGGCAGACTATATCATCGAAGATGGTTCTTTATATAAATCTATAAGCAATGATAGCGGTTGGCATTGGGAATATATTACAGAGATGTCTTATAAAAGAGGTAAAGAAGATAAAAATCCATTTACATTTATATCTACTACAGATAAAAAGATTATGAAAATCTTTAACTCAAAACATATCAATGTCACAATAGAACCATATAACGAAGATTGGAGTAGCACTTACAGTACAATTTCTACAGATAGTATTGAGGTGGAGCAAAATACTAAACCAACAGACTTTGAAAATGCAAGAGCATTGATTCCTGAAGATTCCAATGTTGCATTTGAACTAGATGAAGATATTGTCTATCTTACAGATGTACGAACTGAAGATGGTGGGCTAAATCGGGCTGTTCGTATAGATGCAAAAAGCATGAGCTTTGAAGATATCACTTTAAAAGGTAGCAACCCACACTCTATCGATAGAGCAGGAAAAAGTGATAAATTTTATCTAAGAACTCAAAGTAGTAACTCTATAAGTGTAGTAAACTTTAAAACAGGTAGTGAAAAAATTGTCAACTTAGGTAAGTACTTTCCAAGAACCGCAGGTGCTACAAATCTAAAGTATAACCTCCAACTTATCTCTATGCAAAATGCTCCAGTTATCTCTATCATCGACACTAAAACAGATACAGTACTTGAAACAGTAGGCGATAGTGGAGTTTCTGCAAAAAACATGGCAAATGGACACCCTTTATGGTTTGATGAAGACCACTTTGGACTAATTGACCGTGTAAACAAAGTTATCAGGGTCTTTAAAGTAGAAAAAAATGGCGATAAACTTAGCTTTAGAGAGACAGATACTCTTGCTTTTGAAAGCTCTGCTCATATCATCCATAAAATTGCAAAAGTTACATCTTTAGAAGATTTAACTACTTTTTATGTGATGGGAGAAGGAGATATAAAACATAAGTTTACTCCATATGTTGCTAAAATTCATTTTGATGCCCAAAATGGTACACTATCAATAATCCAACAAACTGAACTTCCAAATAGCAATAAAATTATCAAAGGTATCAAGCCTATTGGACATCATGGAGGTACAACACCAGATGGAAAATACTTTTTTGCTACTATCTTAGATGGTAAAACTTATATACTCGATACAAAAACTATGGAAATTGTTAAAGTTATAGAGAGTGGTTTAGGTTCTGGACATGTTAACTTTTCAAAAGAGGAAAATGTAGCAATTATCACAAACCACTCTTCGGACTATGTAACAGTTATCGACTTAAGTACACTAGCTGTAAAAGCAAAAATTGTTATCTCAAAAACAAAGTTTGATGAAAAACACCCTGCACTTTTACAACTACATAACCCTATCCTCTCAGAAGATGGAAGATACTTTCTAACTGCAGCATCTCATGATGGAGACTTTGTAAAGATAGATTTGAGAACACTCAAAGTTGAATCAAAGCTCCATGTAGGTGGTATTTTAGATCAAACAAGCTCATAAATCTTACTATAATTTAAATACAAACGAACATGATGGAATAGCATCCATCATGTTCGCAACTTCATAAATCTACAAAATTCATAAAATATTCATAATCCTCATCTACAATACAATCATAAAAAATTAAAAAGGATTTATGATGCAAAGAGCTTGGCTTATAATGTTTGTTGCATTTGAACTCTGTTACTATCTGCTAATAGCTCAAACTGGAATCGTTGAGTATTTTAACTCTGACATGTTGGCTATCGGTACTCTACCTGTTGGTGGGGTTGTGGGTGCTGTGTTTGTTATGATGAGTTCGTTTTCAAAAAGAAGCATGCTTATATCACTTTTGTCTATTCAAACTATTATGACACTTTTTTATCCAAACTTTACTCCGATTATGCTTTTTGTACTTGGCATGAGTGTGGGTGGGATTGCTCCTCTTTTAGTGGAGAGCTTGAAGCTTCAAAACAGTTTGAGTATGGGTATATCTTTGGCTATTGCTTATAGTGTTGGAACAACTTTATTTAACACAAATCCAGCTGATAGACAAAGTATGGCACTTCTGTTTAGTTTAGTTGCTTTGTTGAGTGCAAATATGCTTCCATATATAGATAACATCAAACAAAAGATTGAAGAGAGTTTTGACTATCCACTACTTGGCATGATGACTCTTTGGGTCTTTTTGGACTCTGCACTTTTTGAGACTCTTTCACGAGATGTTTATATACCTATCTGGAGAGGTGGGTATAGTGTGGAGATAGTAGCTTTTCACTTACTTGGAATTGTAGTGGCTCTATCTTTTAAGGTTGAAAGAGCACAAAATGAGTTGATAATTTTATCTCTTTTTGCACTTAGCTATCTACTGTTTTTCTTACAAGAGGCATTATTGCTCTCTATTGTTTACCCTTTTGTTATCTCGTATTACAATGTTGTGATACTACAAAATTTAACAAAAGTAAAAGAGTTTAAGATGGTAGCAATCTCGATGATATTTATCGGCTGGATTGCATCTGGAGCTGGGCTGTTGGTAGCGTTACAAGAGCTGATATTGTTTGTTCCGATTATCTTTTTAGGAGCAATACTATTTACAATAAATAGCCAAATCAAATCAAAGGAGATACGATATGTATAAAAAATTACTACTACTGCTTGCTACACCATTTTTACTAAGTGCTGCAAGCCTAACATTAACAAGTGGAGAGATACAAACTCACACAAAAGTCTTTGGGGATTCAAACATAAATCCCTCAACCAAAACCATAACAGCAATTGCAACGATGGATAGTACTGTTGAGAGCTTTAAAGGCGAGTTTACTATCAAAGTACTTGATCTTAAAAGTGCAAAGTCTGATAGAGATGAACACATGTATGAGGCTCTTGAAGCTACAAGCTATCCAGATATCGTTGTAAATATTCAAAATGTAGTAAAAATAGAGAGCCAATATAAACTAGACGGTACAGTCACTCTTCACGGGGTTACACAACCACTCTCTACAATAGCCACGATAAACAAAGATGCAAATGCCATCTCTCTAAATGGAAGTTTTTCTGTTAAGATGAAAGATCATGGTATAAAGCCTATCAAACTTCTATTTTTAACGGTAAGAGATAGAGTTGATATTACTTATGCTTTGGTTTTGAAGTAGTTTAAGATGAAAATATTTATAACTATACTACTGTTTATATCAGTAGCATTTTCAAAACCTATAAACATCGGGGATAATCTCCCTGATATAGTGTTAGAAGATCAGTTTGGAAACACTCATGCCATAGATAAGAATGTCTCCAAAATCATCATAACATTTGACAAAAAGAGTAGTGTTTTAGCAAATAAGTTTATATCTATGAAAAAAGATAGTTCACACTATTTAGATGAAAACAATATGGCTTTTGTAGCAAACATATCAAAGATGCCATCACTTATAACTAAGCTATTTGCTATGCCAAAGATGAAGAAATATAAGCATACAATTTTGCTTATAAATGATGATGACAACGATATGTTTTTGTCTGAAAAAAAACATATCAGTATCTATGCCTTAAAAGATGGAATGGTAGAAAAAATTACTTATATCAGAGGACTCAAAGAGCTAAATGCAACTTTGATAAAGTAAAATGCTAGAGACCAAAAACTTTTTTCCAGAACCAAAAACGGTAGAGATAACCATGCCACATCTGCATGGTCTCTCTATCTTGCATCTTAGTGATCTTCACATCAGCAAAAAAACTCCACTTCAAAAGATAGATAAACTCATCTCTACTGCAAATGAATTAAATCCTGACATTATCGTCATCACAGGGGATATCATAGATGATAAACCAAAAGAGATAGAAGATAAACTCATGTTGTTTAAACTTTTAAAAACTAACACTTACTTTATAAGTGGAAATCATGATTTGTATCATGGGTTAGATGAGTTGGTAGATATAATTTCAGATTGGAATATACACTTTATGGATAATAGAAGTTTAAAACTCTCACATAACAAAGAGAGTTACTATATAACAGGTATCGCAGATAGATTTTCAAAGTTTTTTGGTCGTAGCCGTGAGATAGAAAATCTGAGTGAAGATAACACACCTCTTATATTTTTAGCACATCAACCAAAAGATTACAAAATAGCTCTTAAACACAAAGCTTCACTCTTTTTAGCAGGGCATACTCATGGCGGACAGATATTTCCTTTTAATTATATGGTAAAATTGGTTCAGCCATTTTTGTCAGGTTTACATAAAAAAGGTAACATGTCTATATATATAAATCGTGGATTTGGGAACTGGGGCATAGATATAAGGTTTTTAGCTCCTAGTGAGATAACCCTCTTAAAGATAAAAGGAGAAAAGTGATTAAGTTTTTATTTTTGATATGCACCCTTTTATTTTTATCAGTACATGCAGATGAAGAGTATCAGCTCGGACATGGCTATCAAATAAACACAACTCCCATCTACTTGGGTGGTTATCTATCTGCTAGATATGATATAACTGATGAAGACAAAGAGTTTGACCTTGATGATGTTGCCCTACTTTTTTATGGAAGTTTTGAAAAGTTTGACTTTTTAGGTGAGGTTGAAGCTAGTGATGTCTCTTTTAAAAAAGAGGGAAAAGGTGATTATGATTTGGCAAATCAAGACCTGCATCTTGAGAGACTTTATCTTACATTTGCCCTAAATGATGATGACTCTTTGTATCTTGGTAAGTTTAACTCAGACATTGGATTTTGGAATCAAACACCTATAAATGTCCTGCACGATACAACAACACCTCCTCACATCATGACAAACCTATTTCCAAAACTAACTTCAGGTTTAGGATATACCAAACAGATAAATGATAGTAAAACTATCTCACTATCTATACAACACAATGAAGATTTAGATGAAGAGTATAATAACCTATTTATCAAGGAACATTATAGCTTTAGTCTAAAAGATGCAACAGACTCTTTTACATGGGGAGTTGGCGGTGGATACTTTAAAGAGAGAAACTCACACATTTCAACTTATGCAACCATAGGTCTGCAAAAAGAGTTTGAAAAACTAACACTTTTAAGTGAGCTATACAGTCGCTCAACGGAAGATGCTCCAAGCGTACCTTACGATATATATCTACAAACAACATGGCATCTAAAAGATAAACATGACATCATTTTTAGAGCCGAAGCTTATGATGATGAGATAGAAAACTCTAGTGATAAAGTAGGATTGGTTGGATACACATACAGACCAAAACCCTCTATTGCTATCAAAGCCGAATATGAAAACCACAGTATAAACCATCTCTCTCATGCAGTATTTTCCTTTTCGGTAATATTTTGATGAAAAGTTTTTTCCTATTTTTTTTACTTAGTTATACTCTATTTGCACAAACTATTTATATAATTGCAAATAAAAACTTTCCAGCCAATTCACTTACACAAAAAGAGATAAAACAGATATATCTTGATAAAAAACGATACATAAAAGGGGCAAAACTTCTCCCTCTAAACTATACGCATAACAGTAAACTAAGAGAGATATTTGAAAAAAATATTTTGAAAAAAAGTAGAAAAAAGCTAGAAAGGTACTGGCTAAAAGCCCACTATAAAGGTCATCGTCCACCAAAGGTTTTAAAAAGCCAAAAGTCAGTTATCTCATATATAAAAGAGATAGATAGTGCACTTGGGTATGTAGATATCAATGTATCTAAGCTAAAAGAGATAAAACTACTACTAGAGGTATCTCCATGATAAAGCTTTGGAATAGGCTATCTATAAGCTATAAAATTTTTCTTTCACTTCTACTTGCTATATCTATCGGACAAATTTTCATCATGATATATATCTGGCAGTATGAGTCAAAAATCTTAACTCAAAAAGAGTATAAAACTCTAAAAATCACACTTGACAATGAGAGTAAAAAGATAGAAACTCTTTTAAAAAATCGAGAAAAAGAGACAACTTTTCTGGCATCTCTTGAAGTTATGGATGACTTAATCGCAAAAGATATAGATAAAAGAGTCTCAAACCTACTTAAAAGAAAGGCAGAAGATTTGGCTGATGGTATCATTTTACATGCTGTTTCAAATTTGAAGATAATCGCCTCATCTGATGATAACTATCTTGATAAACACTTTGAAAAAGAGACAAAAAAGTATCTATACTTTCAAGCACCTATCGTTGCCTCTTTTAACTCAAAAAGTAGCCTTGGAAAGATAGTAATGCTTTATCCTGTGAAAAACCTCACCAACTTATCTACAACAAAAAATCAACTTTTATGGTTAAAAGAGCTCGAAAAAATAGAGATAGACAGAAGTAAATATCTCATAGTCTCTAAAAAATTAAAAGATTGGCAGATAAATTTAGCCTATAAAAAGAGTGATGCTTTTAAAACGGTTGATGATATAAAAAAGATGCTTATTTGGGCTTTTATATTTGCTTTGTCTCTTCTTGTACTTACTGTCTGGCTTGTCTCTAAAAATCTTTTAAAAGGGGTAAAAAGATTGTCCGAAACTTCAAAAGAGATTATAAGAACTAAAGATTATACTAAACAGGTCGTTGTAGAGAGTGAAGATGAGATAGGAGAACTTTCAAACTCATTTAACACTCTTATATCGCAAACTAACTCACTTGTTACCAAGCTAGACACTCAAAGCAAAACACACTTAAATAATCTTTTAGAGCTTATCTCATTTTTCAATACAATAACCAAAACAAAAGATGCAACCTCAACAAAAAAACTGGCAAATAGAAAGCTAAAAGGGTTTAAAAACCATGATACAAAGTTTTTAAATGCCACAACAGATATGATTGACTTACAACTTGAAAGAATCTCACTACTTGACAAGACAAAAGAGGCTCTTGAAGCAAAAACTATGTTTTTATCTACTATCTCACATGAACTTAGAACTCCTTTAGGATCTATTCTAAATCTTACACAACATCTCATGGTAAGCCAAAACCTAAATGATGAGGATATAAAAATGCTCTCAAAGATAGAGACTTCAGCTACACATCTACTAGGATTGATAAACAACATCTTGGAGTTATCAAAACTAGAGTCAAACTCTCTAATAGTTCACAAACAAAAGGTTAATTTACCTGCACTTTTTGAAGAGATTATAGAGATGGTTGAGCCACTGGTAGATGAGAAAGAGTTAAAACTGATAAAACTGATAAATATAAAAGAAAAAACTATCACAACAGACCCTCAACTCTTTAAACAAGTCGTCATAAACATCTTATCAAATGCCCTAAAATATACTGATAATGGAAGTATAACCCTAACCTTGGAAGATAATTCCTTAAAAATAATTGACACAGGTATGGGCATAGATACAAAGCTACTTCCTCATATATTTGAAGAGTTTTACCAAAGTAATATAAATATAAAAAACCTTGGAAATAGTACTGGTTTAGGATTATCTCTTAGTAAAAAAATAGCTCTACTTTTAGAAGGAGATTTGAAAATATTTAGTAAAGGAACGGGAAAAGGGGTAGAAGTTACCTTCATTTTTAAAGATATTTCATAAAAAATTCATAAAATTTTCTTATAGTTACAAAAAATAAGGAGAATATTATGAAAAAAGGTCTACTTTTTACAACTATTTTACTTCTTGGGCTATCTAGCTGTGGTGGTGGAGGTTCATCAAACTCAGGCGAAAACGATTATGATGATGAGAGTCAAAATGGTGGTGGAGGCACAATCACACAAACTGGTAAATATACACTTTTAGCTTGGAATGACTTAGGTATGCACTGTATAGATGGAAAAGATTACTCAATATTTTCTATACTTCCACCTTACAACAACTTAAATGCACAACTTATCAAAAAAGATGGAACAAAAAACAAACATGTTCGCTCAGGAGTAACACTAACTTATGAGTCAGCAAGAGGCTTAGATAATTCTATAAATACTTCAAGTGTTACAAAAACAAATTTTTGGGATTATGCTGCTTCTCTTTTTGGAGTTAATTTAGAAAATGATAAAGGTTTAACAGGAAATAAAACACCATCCCTTACAGCCCAACAATTATCCTACAAATCAGAACATCAATGGTGGGAAGCTAGTGGTATACCTATCATCAATTATAACGATGATGGTACTAAAAACTATTATCCAATGGTAAAAGTAACTGCAAAAGATAATAGTGGTAAAGTTCTTGCTTCAACACAAGTAGTTTTACCAGTAAGTGATGAGATGGATTGTAGTAAATGTCATGCATCTAACTCTGTGGCAAATGCAATGCCTACAGCTGGTTGGGAAAACAGTAGTGATGTACTAAAAGATTATAAATTAAATATTTTAAAACTTCACGATCAAAAACATACAATCTCAACAACAATACTAAATGATTTATCAACAAGTGGGTACACATATCAAGCATCTCTATATGATACTGCAAAAGCTGGCACACCAATATTGTGTGCAACTTGTCATAAATCAAATGCATTAGGGACTTCAGGAATAGGAAATATACCATCTCTAACAGAGGCTCTACACAGTAAACATGCAAATGTAACAGATCCAGTAAATGGACAAAGTTTAAATGACGCAACAAATAGAAATGCCTGTTACACTTGTCATCCAGGTGCTACTACAAAATGCCTACGAGGGGCTATGGGAAATGTAGATGCTATACAGTGTCAAAATTGTCATGGAGGTATGAGTGCTGTTGGTAGTAGCACAAGAGAGGGTTGGTTAGATGAGCCAAATTGTCAAAGCTGTCATCATGATGGACAACGAGAAACTCAAGCTGTCACCTCTTTTATGAGTGGAACACTCAAAGCAACACTAGATAACCGTTTTGCTACAAATTCAAATACACCATCTTCAGGACATAGCTTATATAGATATAGCAAAGGACACGGAGATATGCAATGTTCATCTTGTCATGGGTCAACTCATGCCATATATCCAAGTTCACATGCAGAGGATAATCTTCAAAGCATTGCTGTTCAAGGTTTTAAAGGTACTGTTTCAGAATGTACAGCTTGTCACTCTTCTATGCCAAAAACAGATAACAAAGGTCCACATGGTATGCACTCAGTTGGACAAACTTGGGTAAAAGATCATGAAGATTATGCTGAAAAGAACAAGGCTTCGTGTACAGTTTGTCATGGTGTGGATTATAGAGGTAGTGATTTGTCAAAAACATTTAAGGCTAGAAGTTTTAATACTGAAGACTTTGGAAATAAAACATATGCTAAAGGACAAAAAGTAAGTTGTTATGACTGCCATAATGGACCAGATGGGGAATAATTAAAAAGGGAGTTTATCCCTTTTTAATGGTAAATCCAACACCTCTAATTGTCTCTATAACCTCTGATGCACTTTTTAGTTTTTTACGAAGATTTTTTATATGAGCATCAACTACATTGCTAGTTTTTAAAGAGTCAAAATCACGATTTAAATGCTCACTTATCTGGTATCTTGTTAAAACAACATTGCTATTTAAAAGTAAAAACTCTAAAAGTTCAAACTCTTTGTTTGAGAGAGTTACAGGCTCATTATCAACCAATACTTCCCGTTTTGTCATATCAACTTGAAGATTTTTCACACTCATAACACTCTGTTTTTGTGAACTCTCTCGTCTCAAAATTGCTCTTACTCTTGCTAATAACTCAATATTTGAAAATGGCTTTTGCATGTAGTCATCAGCCCCTGCATCAAGTGCCTCTGCTTTTTCAAAATCTTCACCTTTTGAGGATAACATTAAAACTGAAGTTTTTAAACTTTTATCTCTATTTTGTTTTAAAAACTCTACTCCACTACCATCTGGAAGTATCCAATCAAGTATAATCAAATCATAATTTTTTTCATCAACAAACTTTTGTGCATCATTTAAAGTAAGTGCTGTATCAACTTGAAACTTAGCCTCACTTAAAAGTTTTTCTAGTCCAAAACTAAGCTCTTTATTGTCATCTATTAGCAAGATATACATCTTAAACTCCTAAGTTTTTAATAGCTCTATATGCTACATCTGTCATCTTAGTAAGCTCTTCCTCACTCACGATATATGGTGGCATAAAATAGACAACATTTCCAAGTGGACGAAGAAGCACACCATGAGATAGAGCATACTTATATATCTCAAGCCCTATCCGAAGTTCAGGTTTATAACCCTTTAACTCAACTGCCGCTATAAAACCTCTCTGTCTAACCTCTTTGACATTTGGTAAAGTTTTAAACTTCTCCAAAAGAGTTGTTAAAAATGCTATCTTAACTTGGTTTTTCTCGATGATATTTTCATCTTCAAATATATCCAAAGTAGCATTTGCAGCAGCACATGCAAGAGCATTTCCCGTATAACTATGAGAATCCAAAAACGACTTCCCTTCACTATAATCACAGTAAAAAGCACTATAAACTTCATCGGTTGTAAGCACACATGAGAGCGGCAGATACCCACCTGTTATACCTTTTGAAAGACATAAAAAATCAGCTGTAACCCCAGACTGTTCACAGGCAAACATCGTCCCAGTCCTACCAAACCCCACAGCTATCTCATCTGCTATCAAAAACACACCATACTCATCACAAAGTTTACGAAGCCTTGTTATATAACTTGCATCATACATAGCCATGCTCCCTGCACACTGAACTAACGGCTCTATGACAACGGCACTTATCTTGTTTTTATGTTGTTCAAAAAGCTCTTTCATGTGAGAGATAGCACTATCTTCATCCACAAGAGCTGGAGATAATGCTTGAACTGTTTTTATAAGTATCTCTCCATAAATCTCTTTATACAAAGCCACATCGCCAACAGCTAAAGCTCCCATAGTTTCACCATGGTAAGAGTTTTCTAAAGAGATAAAAACATCTCTAACTTCACCCCTGTTTTTGTAGTATTGAAAACTCATCTTTAGAGCTATCTCTATGGCTGAAGAGCCGTTATCTGCAAAAAAAACTTTTTGTAGTTTTTCGGGAGTTAAAGCAACTAGCCTTTCAGCTAACCTTACCCCACTCTCATGAGTAAATCCAGCAAAGATAACATGCTCTAAAGTTTCAAGTTGTTCTTTGATTTTTTCATTTATGTAGGGATTTGAGTGTCCAAAAAGATTGACCCACCATGAGCTGATAGCATCAAGATAAGAGTTACTATCAAAGTCATGAAGGTAAACTCCCTTTCCTGACTTGATAGGTATAAAAGGAAGAGTTTCATAATCCTTCATCTGAGAGCAAGGATGCCAGATATGTTTGAGATCCCGCTCTGTGATAGTTTTGTTTGTTAACATGTAGCGTTTTTGATAAGTTCCTCATCAAGTTTTAAAGCTTCATTATCCATAACACCTATCTCATGAGATAAAATATCTCTTGCAATCTCTTTTGCTTCGTCCAAAGAGTGCATCAAACATGTTCCACATTGGTAGATATTTAACTCTGGTATGTCATCTTGTTTTTCAACTTTTAAAACATCTTCCATCGCACCTTTCCAAGCTTTTGAAACTCTTTGCTCATCAGGAGTTCCCAAAAGACTCATATAAAACCCAGTACGACACCCCATCGGAGAAACATCGATAATCTCAACACCATCACCATTTAAATGCTCTCGAATAAACCCAGCAAAAAGATGCTCTAAAGTATGAATACCTTTTTCACTCATAACATCTTTGTTTGGTGCATAAAACCTCAAATCAAAAACCGTGATAGTATCTCCACTTGGTGTACTCATAGTCTTTGCAACTCTTGTTGCTGGTGCGTTCATCTTTGTATGGTCTACCATAAAACTGTCTAACATTGGCATAATAATCTTCCTTAAAATAAT
The DNA here is from genome assembly GCA_032361325.1 of Lepetodrilus fucensis. Classification (NCBI taxonomy): domain Eukaryota; kingdom Metazoa; phylum Mollusca; class Gastropoda; order Lepetellida; family Lepetodrilidae; genus Lepetodrilus; species Lepetodrilus fucensis. The sequence continues at coordinate 12,175 of JAUTBV010062986.1, forward strand.
ATGCCAAGATTATACCAAAACTTGAGCCAAATCAATCAATTAAAAATTGTGTTGTGATAAAATTGTGACATTATTAAATCTAAAAAGGAAAAATCATGGAACTAAATGAAAAACAATACTGCAATGTCTGTTTAATAGAGTCAAACAACCAAACTAAAACAGTTTATATCAAAGCTGTCTGCCAAGGCGAAGATGTACATATCTGCACATCTTGCATACCACAAGTCATACACGGAAGCGGCGAAGTTGTAAACTCAAACGATGAAGTTAAGGCTAAGATAGGCTAACACCTGTATAGAGTGGTAAACTAATTACCACTCACATCCACTATAGCTACTGCTCCAGTAATACAAACATATATACTATTTTCATCTGCTGATATAGCCATATCTTCTATCTCGTTATATTCAATATTAGAGATTACTTGCGGATTACTGACATCAAAACTGACAGGACATACCTACCATTTGCGATATAAATAATATTTTTATTCATCTTTTTGGGAGTTTTATTTGTAGACTAGGAGAGTTCCTAGTCTACTATTTTAAAAACTTGGTTGATTACTATCTTCAAATACAGACTTATTTGAAAAATCACTAAAGTTTGCTACACTTGAAGTATCCCAACTGCTGATATTCTGATTAAAGGATTCTGCATCATAAAACATATACTGCATATCTGTAACATTGCTTGTATTCCACATGTTTAGTAGTTGATTAAATTCTCTAGTACCATTAAACATATACTTCATATTTGTAACATTTGTAACATTCCAATTGTCTAATGGTTGATTAAATGCTCTAGCATCATTAAACATCCCACTCATATCTGTAACATTTGAAACATCCCAACTATTTACTGGTTCTCTAAAAACTCTTGCAGAGGAAAACATACTTTCCATATTGGTTACCTTTGAAACATCCCAGCTGTCCAATGGTTGATTAAAGTATGCTGTACGACGAAACATATAACTCATATCTGTAACACTTGAAACATCCCAGTTGTTCAATGGTTGATTAAAAGCAGTGCTGCTATCATACTGTGTATCACAATTAAACATGAATTGCATAGTTGTCACCTTTGAAACATCCCAACTATTAAGCGGTTGGTTATAGTGTGCATACTCAAACATACTTTGCATATTGGTCACATTTGAAACATCCCAACTATCAAGTGCTTGATTATAGTTTGTTTCTTTAAACATTCCTTTCATGCTTGTCACATTTGAAACATCCCAACTATCCAATGGCTGATGAAAAGCTTTTGCGCGATGAAACATAAACTGCATATCTGTTACCTTTGAAACATCCCAATTATTTAGGGGCTGATTAAATGATGGTTTAGTACGATACCCAACTGAAAACATACCTTTCATATCCATTACATTTGAAACATCCCAATTACTTATAGGTTGGTTAAAGACTTTTGTATTAGCAAACATATAACCCATATCGCTCACCTTTGAAACATCCCAGCCATTCAATGGTTGATTAAAAGCCTTTGTACTAGAAAACATACTACCCATATCGGTCACATTTGAAACATCCCAGTTATCCAATGGTTGATTAAAATATTCTGTACTAGAAAACATACCACTCATATCGGTCACATTTGAAACATCCCAATTATCCAACGGCTGATTAAAAGCCTTTGTAGTAGAAAACATACCACCCATTTTGGTCACATTTGAAACATTCCAATTGCTGAGGCTTTGGTTAAAAGCTGTTGCAGCAAACATATTATTCATATTGATTACAGAAGAGACATCCCAACTACTAAGCGGTTGGTTAAATTTTATAGCACCCCTAAATATCCAATGCATATCAGTTACAAGCGATACATCCCATTTATCCAATGGTTGATTAAAGGCTTTCGCATTATAAAATACAGCATACATATTCGTTACCTTTGAAACATCCCATTTATTGATATTTTGATTAAAAGCATAAGCAGTACTAAACATTTCACGCATATTGGTCATATGAGATACATTCCAATTGCCTATAGGTTGATTAAAAGATGTTGCATAATAAAACATCTTACTCATATCAGTCACATTTGAAACATTCCAGTTACCTATAGGTTGATTAAAATTTATTACACGATAAAACATACCGCTCATATCGGTCACATTTGAAACATCCCAGTTACCTACAGGTTGATTAAATACTTCTGCACGCTCAAACATACTTCTCATATTTGTCACCTTTGAAACATCCCAGTTACCTATAGGTTGATTAAACATCTCGGCATATCGGAATATACTATTCATATCAGTCACATTTGAAACATCCCAACTACTAAGTGGTTGGTTAAATTTTATAGCACCACTGAAGATTCCTTGCATATTAGTCACATTTGAAACATCCCAATTGTCTATATTTTGATTAAAGGATTTTGCATTATAAAACATATAACTCATATCTGTTACTTGTGATAAATCTGGTATATCTGTTGCTTTAAGGGTTAAATTTTCACAACCATAAAAAGCCCGTTGCATTGATTTCCATGCATTGGTTCCCCATTGATCTACAGAAAGTAACTTTTTAGAATCTTTCCAGATAGAGTAAATAGCAGGGAAATCTCCAGAGATTTCAACAGTATAAGTTCCTGCTTGTGCATAGGTATGTGTAAAATCACTTGTGAGACCTGTATTTACGCTACCATCTCCCCAGTCAACATTATAGTTATATCCTGAACCATTTGTTCCGATTAAGATTTGATTGTCTTCACTTGTACCTTTATTGTCCGTTTTCCAAGTTGTGATAAATGGCTTTGTTGGCTTTTTTATAATTATAACTCTTGTCTTTGTTGCAACATTTCCTGCTGTATCTGTTGCTGTATATGTGATAGTATAAGTACCTACTATTGCTGTATTTACTACTCCTGATGTACTGACTGTTACAGTTGTATCTCTATCATCTTTTGCTGTTGCACCTAGTTCTGTATATTGTTCACCTTGTATAACATTTACAGTTGCGGCACCATTTAAAGTAATGACTGGTTTTACAGTATCTGCTGCAAGAACAACAATGACCATTCTTGTCTTAGTCGCAACATTTCCTGCTTTATCAGTAGCCGTGTAAGTTACCGTGTAAGTTCCTACTTTTGCTGTATTTACTGTTGCTGTTGTACTAACTGTTACAGTGGTATCTCTGTCATCTGTTGCAGTAGCACCTAACTCTGTATAAGTTGTGTTTTGAACGATACTGATTGTGGCATTACCATTAAGTGTTATCACTGGTTTTGCTGTATCAGGCTCTTCTACATCAGCTATCATGATAGATACAGTAGTTTCTGCTGAATCATCTTTTCCATCATTGGCTATAAATGTAAAACTATCACTTCCGAAATAATCTTTGTTTGGTACATAAGTAAGGTTTGGTGCTGTACCTGTTAGTTTTCCATTGCTTGGTTGTGTTTTTATGATGTATGTTAAAGTATCTTGGTCTGCATCTGAACCACTTATCATGATAGCTTTGGTGGTATCTTCATCCATTGTTACTGATTGTGATGTGGCTGTTGGTGGTGTATTTGGTTTTGCACTTACTGTGATAAGCACTCTATCTGTTGCAGTTAATCCTTTATCATCTGTTACGGTAACACTTAGTGTATGTGCCCCTATAGCGGTTGGTGTATAAGTAGCTGTTTGTGTAGTTGAAAGTTCTGTCTCATTTTCAAACCATCTATAGCTTTTTATACTTCCATCACTATCACTTGCTGTTGCTGTGAGTGTTATCGCTTTTCCTACTGTTGTACTTTTGTCGCCACCTGCATCAACACTTGGTGCATCATTTACTTCTGTGACTTCTATCATGATAGTGACTTCAGCAGAATTACTACTTCCATCATTACTGGTAACACCAAAGCTATCACTACCATTGTAGTTAGCATTTGGTTTATAAGTAAATGCTGCTCCTTGGTTTGTGAGTGTTCCGTTTGTTGGTTTAGTTGTTATTGTGTATGTAAGTGTATCTCCATCTGCATCTTTAGCACTTAAGTTAAACTTCTTAGTGCTATCTTCTTCTATCATGATAGTCTCTGTTGGATTGATTACTGGTTTATCATTTACTTTTTTAATGTTTAGTTTTATCTCTGTTCTTTGTGAATCATCTTTTGCATCATTGCTTATAAATATAAATCTATCACTACCGTTGTAGTTATTGTTTGGTGTATAGATAAGGTTTGGTGCTTCCCCGCTAAGTGTTCCATAAGTTGGGTTTACCACGACTTCATAAGTAAGGGCATCACTATCTGCATCACTTGCTTCTAAAGTTATCTTGATACTACTATCTTCTTCTAGGATATAACTTGCTTTTTTAGCTGTTGGAGGGGTGTTTGGTTTTTTTATTACGGTGATTTTTACTCTATCACTAGCACTTAAGTTATCATTGTCTATCACAGTAAGTGTAAGAGTATGGGTACCTTCTATTGTTGGTTTATAGGTAAAGCTTTGTGCAGAACTTAGTGTTTGTCCCTCTTCACTCCAACTATAAGAGATGATACTTCCATCCATATCAAGACCTCTAGCTTTTAGTGTGACAGAATTACCGATGACGATACTTTTATCTCCACCTGCAGTTACACTTGGTGCTTGTTTTTTTACTTCTTCTTTTTTATCATCATGGATATCTTTTATGATTTGGGGTAGTTTCTCTTGGTAAGCTTCTTTAAATACTTCTTTATGGTCTACTGGGTTATATTGTAAGATATCATCACTTGTTACTGTACTATCATCATTGATATCTTTTTTAAATATCTCTTTGGATAAATCATCAAGTTTCTCTTCTAGTTTTTCTGTCTCATTGATATCTGCTTTTACTTTTTTATAAAGGAGTTCACTTGCGGTTGTGACTTTAAAATCCCCTTTAATTTTTTTAACACTTTTACCTTGTACGATAGCATGGAATGAACCATTATTGACTGTTGGTACTGTATCTATCTCTCCATCATCGTTGGCATCTACATCTAAACCATTGCTTACTGTATAGAGGTAAAACTTCTCTTCGTCTAAGCTATCATGATGAGAGTCAAAGTTTCCAGTTGCTTCTACACTATCACCCACACTAGTTGTCTCTGTGAAAAGAAGTTTATAGGGTGTTACTCCTAACTCATGTATCTCTACTTTTGCACCTGATAGTGCCCCTAGTTGGGCTTTGGCTTGTTTGGTTTTAGTTTCAGGTATTGGTTTTTCTGTGTTGGGTGTTGGATCAGGTGTTGTACCTGAATTTGGTGTAGAGGTACTTCCACCTCCACCACATGCTGTAAGTATGATAGCTGTTGCGGTTGATAGTAGTAAGCTTTTATAGTTTAGTTTCATAAGAGATAAGCCTTCTTTTTAGAATTTATTATCTCTTAACATCGTCTTTTTGGGAGTTTTATTTAGGTTCTTATTACAAACCCCTATGCTTCATACAGTGAAGCTTTATGCTCACATGTAGAAGGCTAGAGAGAAGATAAAGTGTATTACTACACCTTACCAGTAAATGCTGTTTTGCTACCAGTTTTTGGATTGTATAAATAATATTTTCCTAATATTTTATATAGCAACTTTCCATTCTCATTTCTGATAAGTTTTATATGTTGGCTTTCATCTGGATGGTAATGTGTACTCATATTATCTATAATTGTTACTGTAGTCCCTGTTACCTTATATATAAATGCATTGCTATATCTAATATTATAGAGAGACTGTTCTGTTCTGAAAAACACTGAACTACCCACTACTGTAAATTGATCAATAGTATTGAACCGAGAAAATCCAAGTCTCTTTATAAAGTGTGTTCCTGCACTTGTGCCATCTGTAATATATATATTCGTAGAATCACCAACACTTGCCGTAAAATATGTCTTATTTCCAACTTTAGTGAAATTGCTAGTGTATGCACCTTGTCCTAATTTTTGTCTAACGATTGCTGTTAAAGGATGCTCTTGCACATCAACAATCAATTTTACTTCTTCAGAATAAAAAGCAGCATCAAGTTTAGGATCAACTGCACTAAATTTATATGTAAAAGTGTGAACCCAGTTTGATCTTAAGTTGGGAGTATAGTTATAGAATGGTCTAGTTACTGTTATATTTTTACCCAAAAGTGTAGCTTTTGATTTTACATTTGATGTTGGGTAAGAGTCTCCTCTTTGCAATGTAAGATGATAATCTCCATCTGCATCCATTGAGATACCAGGACCTTCAAGTGTTATGATAGGTCTAGCGATAACGACTTCAACATCCCTTCTTTTATGTGATGATGCTCCTGATTTATCAATTGCCGTATAGGTGATTGTATAATCTCCCAACTTGGATGTATCTACATCTCCCGTAATTTTAACCTCTACCACACCATCAGTAAAATCTTCTGCAGTTGCACCTAACTCTATATATGTTGTATCTATATCGATTTTTATACGATCTGCGCCATTTAAAGTAATACGCGGTGGCAGATTTTCGTGAACTTCAACTTCTAGTACCTTCAGCCCTATATTCCCTATAGTGTCTGTTACCGTATAAGTGATATAATAAACACCAACTTTAGATGTATCTACACTTCCTGTTACCTTAATCCTTGATGAAATATCTTTATAGTCTATATCATCTTTTGCAGTTGGAGTTGGACGAATAAAGGCTTCTCCTACATTAAGTTTAATACGAGATAAAAAATAATCTTTATTTAAAACTATACGAGGGGCATCATAATATTGTTTCTTCGTTACAACTATGATAACCACCGTATCACTAGAAGTCGCACCACTATCATCTGTTGCAATCAATGTAAAAGTATGTTTACCTACAGTTGTAGGAGTATATGTAAAACTGCTTTTATTAGATAAGACAACACTTCCCTTCATCCATTTTTGGCTTACAATAGATCCATCAGAATCACTCATATCACCTGATAACCGTGTTGTTCTTTCGATGTTTAAAAGTTCATCTTTCCCTGCATTGACGACAGGTGGTAGATTTTTCTTTGCCGTTACAAGAACTGAGTCACTAGCAGTCGCTCCACTATCATCTGTTACAGTAAGTGTCAGAGTATGCTTTCCTGCTGTTTTTGGTGTGTAGTCAAGGTAGTATTCATTAGAAAGTATTTTACTTCCTTCTCTCCATGTGTAGCTTGCGATACGACCATCGCTATCACTTCCACTTCCGTAAAAACGTATATTTTTGCCCACTCTTATAGTTTTATCCTCTCCTGCCTTGGCTACTGGTAGTACATTTTTTGGTACAGTTATAAGAACTGAGTCACTCCCAGTCGCTCCACCATTATCTGTCACAGTAAGTGTCAAAGTATGCTTTCCTGCTGTTTTTGCTGTGTAAGAGAAATAATAACTATCAGAAAGAATCGTGTTCCCTTCTTTCCAGATGTAGCTTTTAATCCTTCCATCACTATCAGTTCCACTTCCCCAAATGCTTGTGCTTTGACCCACTTTTATAATTTTATCCTCTCCTGCATTGGCTGTAGGTGTTATATTTTTTGGTACAGTTATAAGAACTGAGTCACTCCCAGTCGCTCCACTATTATCTGTCACAGTAAGTGTCAAAGTCTGCTTTCCTGCTGTTTTTGCTGTGTAAGAGAGAACTCTACTACTGCTAGAAAGAATCGTGTTCCCTTCTTTCCAGATGTAGCTTTTAATCCTTCCATCGCTATCGGTTCCACTTCCCCAAATGCTTGTGCTTTGACCCACTTTTATGGTTAAATCCTCTCCTGCATTGGCTGTAGGTGGTATATTTTTTGGTACAGTTATAAGAACT
>JAUTBV010063097.1:1952-19919 GCA_032361325.1 Lepetodrilus fucensis
GTCTTGAGATGATTCGGTACTGGAGGTCATGCGGCGTCCCCCAGCCGGTACTGGAGTTGACGAAGTGCAAAAGCGATCATGAAGGCCGCTATGGCGGTGGCAACCAGGAGACCTTTCGCTGCCTCACTCAGGCTGAAGCCTTCCAAGACCTGATGGCGTGAGGCGTCGATCACGAAGCTGATCGGGTTGGCCTGCGCCACCTTCTTATAGGTTCCAGACATGGTTTCCACGGGGAAGAAGGCACTCGAAATAAAGAGCAAGATGAAGATCAGCGGGAATGAATTACCGACGGCTTCGGCCGATCCTGTTCGCAGACCGATGGCGGCGCCATATCCGCCGACACCGATGGCGATGACCGAAGACAACAACACCATGGCTGCCATGCCAGCCAGGCCGCCTTCGACCTTCGCTCCAAAGAGGGTAAAAACCATGATGTAGAAGATCGTGATACCGGCACCAAAGGTGGCAGCCCCGGCTAGTCGAGAGATCAGGATCGACGTACGAGAAACGGGTGAGGCCAGTAGGCGATCCATAAACCCATTCTCGATATCGAGGGCTAGATCGGTCGAAGCGGTGATGGATCCGAACAACGTTCCTTGCATGATGGTGCCCGCCATCAGGAACTGGAGGAAGCTGTCGGTATTGGGGAAGCCGGGCAGGGAGGTGGACCGGCTAAAAGCTGAGGCTGACACAGCGGCAATCAACAAGGGAAAGGCCGCCCCGACAATCCAGTTGGCCGGTTGGCGATAGAAGCCGACGATGGCCCTACGGGCCATGGCGAAGAAGGAGCTATTCATCGGGTTGCCTGTCGTTCGCTCACTCACTCTGTCCTTCGAGCCGCCGGCCGGTTGCTTCGGCAAAGACATCGTCAAGGCTTGGTGGGTCCAGTTCCATATGGAGAACAGAAACTCCGTCCCCATCGAGGGCACGTACCACGTCGGCCAATCGGCCAGCGCCCTCCTCCAAACCGATAGCCAGACGTCCCTCGCGGGCCGGTCGCTGTTCGCCAAACTGGTCCAGGACGGTGCGGGCAAGCGGGAGCTGGTCGGCGGCCACGTCGATCCTCAGAGTTGGTGAGCCAACGTTAGCCTTTAACGTGGCTGGGGTACCCTCTCGGACGATGAGCCCACCATCAATGATGCCCACTCGGTGGGCCAGCTCATCGGCTTCTTCCAGGTATTGGGTAGTGAGAAAGACCGTTGTTCCTTCCGAGTTCAGGCGACGGACCTCTTCCCAGAGGTTTTGGCGGCTGGATGGGTCCAGGCCCGTTGTCGGCTCATCCAAAAAGAGGACATTGGGCTGGTGAACCAGTGACATAGCAAGATCGAGGCGTCGCCTCATTCCCCCAGAATAAGTCTGAACCCGTCGGTCTCCGGCCTCGGTGAGACCAACTCGCTCTAAGAGCTCACCCCCGCGCTGCACGGCTTCCTTGCGGCCAATCCCGTGCAAGGTTGCCTGGAGTCGCAGCAGCTCGTTCCCGGTCATCAGCGGGTCGATCGCCGCATCTTGGAGGGCCACCCCAATTCGCCGCCGAACCTCGGCTGCCTGGGAGACGACATCGAAACCGGCAACGGTTGCTCGACCATCTGTTGGTTTCAACAGGGTGGTCAGCATGCGAACAATAGTGGTCTTGCCTGCCCCGTTCGGTCCAAGGAATCCGTAGATCTCGCCGGTGGAGATGGTGAGGTCAACCCCGCAGACTGCCTCGATTTCTCCAAAGCTTCGGCGAAGGCCCTCGGTCACAATGGGTGAATCCATCGAGTCGGTCTATCAGCGGGGCGGGCAATCGGCAAGGTTGTTGCTTGGCAAACCGTTCGGATCTACCAGTGAGCTGACTATGGCGGACTACTGATCGGCTCCAACCATCTTGTCCAGCTGATGAGCCATGGCGCCGAGCTCGGTTGAGGCGGCGGCAACCCGAACCGAAGTATCTGAGGTCTTTCGGGTTGCGTCGGCCACGCTGCTGATGGAGCCGGCGATGCTTGTGGTGCTCTGGGATGCTTCGGCCATGTTACGCACCACTTCGTTGGTGGTGGCCGATTGTTCCTCTACCGCTGATGCAATAGTGATTTGCAGCTCGGCGATGCGATCGATCACTGAAGTGATTCCCCCGATTGCTTTCACCGCAGCCTGGGAGTCTCCCTGAATTTGAGCGATCTTGGCCGAGATATCTTCGGTTGCCGTTGAGGTTTGTTTCGCCAGTTCTTTCACCTCGTTGGCAACCACGGCAAACCCCTTGCCAGCCTCACCCGCCCGAGCGGCCTCGATGGTGGCATTGAGGGCCAGCAAGTTGGTCTGTTCAGCAATGGAGGAGATGACCTCGACTACCTCACCGATTTCGGCGCTGGATGATCCCAGTTGCTCAACCTGCTCATTGGTATTGGAGACTGTTGTAACCGCGTCTCGGGCCACCTCGGTGGCATGGGCGGCAGAGTCGGCGATTTCTCGAACGGCCTCGGACATCTGTTCCATGGCGATGGTCACAGCATCAATTCCGTTAGCAAGATCACCGGCCTCCCTGGCCAGCGATTCGGCGTTCGATGATGCTCCGGCAGAGACCGAGGCCATGTCGTAGCTGAGTTGGCCAAGAAGATCCGAGGACTCATAGACAGCATCGACTGAAGGATTCATCTGCTTGGCCACCAGGCCAGTGACAAAGCGAGCGACGGCGGCAATGACGAGGGAACTGACTACGGCCGTGAGAAGGATCTTGTTTCGCAGAGAGTCCGTTGAGGACGTGAGCTCAACCCCTTGGGCCGAAGCCTCTGACAACGAGGCGACGCTCAGCCGGTAGGCAATGAGACCAATAGTGATCAATGGGACAAGGCCAACAAGCAGGAACGCTGGAATCAGAGTACTGCTGATCGAGCGCTGGCTTGAGTACTTAGATTTTGGGGTCTTGGCAACGCGCATGGGACTGAGTCTCGGTTGGAGTTTGGCGTGAATAAGGAAACCGCGACTTTGAAGTAGTCGGAAGGCTCACCTAAAGATGGTTCTTTATTGCCTAGGCTTGCTCCATGTTCAGTCAACCCTCACGCCGATTCGGAATTGGTGGCATCCAGGATCCGTGGTTCCGAATTGGCACCTTGGAGGTTGGCTCGGCGGGGGTCGTAAGCCTCATCGTGCTGGTGGGGATGCTGATTTTCGCCTTCGAGGGCCCAACGGACCCGGTAACCAACCAGTTGGAGTTTGTGGGGTCCGGGATCACCCGGGGCGAAGTATGGCGGCTCTTTACTTGGTTCATTCCCAACGTCCCAAGTATCTGGACCATCTTCTCCGCCGCCATCATCTTCTTCCTAGGCACCCAGCTTGAGGGCGCATTGGGTCGGGTCGGCATGGCCAAATTCCTTCTAGCTCTCGTTCTGATTCCCTCTGTGGTTGCCCTGTTCCTTTATGCCTTCGGATTTGGGAGCTTCGCCATGTTTGGGGGGCAGTTGGTGAGCTCGGGAATCTTCTACACCTTCGTGGCCTACATGCCAGGAGCCAAATTCTTCTTTGGTATCCCTGGCTGGGTGATTGCGGCCGTGTTCTTCGCCCTTGAGGCCTTGGCCCACATTGCCGATCGCAACACCGCAGGCTTGCTCTTTTTGTTCCTGCGAGTTGGCGGTGTGCTGCTGGCGGCCAAGGCGTTTGGATTAGCCAACGAGGTTGCTTGGATTCCTGATCTGCGAGTTCTTGGTGGTGGCGGGGCAGGAAAGGCCCCTCAACAGAAGGCTCGCGGCGGTCGGTCCCGTCGTCGCCGGCCCGGCAAGGATGATGCCGCCACACGCCCCATGGTGGTGGTCGATTCTAGCTTCGAGGAAATGGGGATCGATGACATCCTTGACCAGATCTCTGCTTTTGGTATGGACAGCCTCAACGCTGCCCAGCGTAAGAAGCTGGATGCTTATTCCAAGGGCCGTCGCAAAGACAAGTAGCTGGCGAGCCCACAGCCGGCAAGGCGAATTAGTTCAAGTCCTGGGCCACAGCAGGGGAAACAGGTCGTGATTCATGGGGGTGCCCACTTCGATCTCTTCCTCTAGATCCAGAAACGGCGGAGAGGTCGTCCAGGGGCGAGGGGCATGCACCATGTCGTCGCCCAAGAATCGGACAGAGATGACTCGCCTGCGGTGTGGTCCCTTGACCCCACCGGCTCCGTGTACCGTCAGCATGTTGAAGAAGACCGCATCACCGGGCTCGAGTTCCCAGCCCAGCACCGGCCAGCGTTCTGGGTCGGCGGTGTAGTCGGGGATTTCGGCCAGTGTTCCTTCCGGGAACCAGGAGGCGTGGCCATCAAGAAAGGTTCGTGGCATGAACCACGGTCCACGGTGGGTACCGGCAATGAATTCCAGGGTGGAAGAGCGCGGTACCGGGTCAACGGGGAACCACATGCTGGCGTTCTGGTGGCCATCGACGTTGTAGTAGGGCTGATCCTGGTGCCAGGGGGTACGTTGTCTTGTTCCTGGTTCCTTGAGCAGAACATGGTCGTGATAGAGACGAATGGTGGTCGAGTGGGTGAGTTCGGCGGCGATCTCGGCTGCCGGTGACTCACGAATGAACCGTTCCATTACTGGGATCCGGGACCAGGAGCAGAAGTCCTCCACGAAGGCACCGTCATCGGAGCTGCTGGCCCGCTTTGCCAGGGGAGAGAGGCTGGCCAGGTTGGTCTCGATTGCTTCTTGTGCCCTAGCGACGTCGTCCTTGGTAAAGGCCTGGCGGACACAGACCACGCCATCTCGTTGGTAGTCCCCTTCAATCTGCCAAGAATCTGTCTGCATGTGCCCATAGTAGGAGAGTCCGAATCGACGGGGGAATCCTGATGGTCGACAATGGTGTGATGTCACCTTCTCCCCTTCGCCTGAGTGTGCTGGACCAGTCCCCGATCCCGTCCGGTTCGGGTGCGGCGCAGGCCCTCGCCAACTCGATCGACCTGGCCCAACAAACCGAAGCCATGGGGTACCACCGCTATTGGGTAGCCGAGCACCACAACTCAACCGGTTTGGCCGGAGCGGCACCGGAGATTCTCATAGCTCAGATCGCGGCTTCAACATCAACAATTCGGGTCGGCTCCGGTGGAGTCATGCTGTCGCACTACTCCGCCTACAAGGTGGCCGAGACTTTCCTTACCCTCGCCACCCTGCACCCAGGCCGAATCGATCTTGGGGTCGGGCGGGCCCCGGGTTCGGATCAGCTCACCATGCACGCCTTGGCGTCGGGACCAAAGCCTCAGCCGATGGATTCCTACCCGGATGCTCTGCGAGACTTGGATGGCTGGCTCCACGATGATCTTGAGCAAGGTAGTCCCTTTGCTGGCCGGGTTCGGGCTCTGCCAGCGTCGGATTGTGAGCCTCCCGAGCTCTGGGTATTGGCCTCCAGCGCAGGGAGCGCTGGATTCGCCGCCCACTTCGGGCTACCCCTTTCCTTCGCCGATTTCATTGCCTTCGGGGACGGGCCTGCGATTTGTGATGCCTACCGCGACCGGTACCAGCCCTCCAAACGTCATCCCGAACCTCGGATAAGCATCGGAGCGGCCGCAATCTGTGCTGATACCGCCGAAGAAGCCGAGCACCTGGCGGGAAGCGTGCGGCTCTGGCGCCAGCAAGGTCTTCGAGGTCCGATCCCTTCCTTGGGGGAGGTGGCCGCTTTGCCAATGGAACCGTTGGCGGTTCAGCCGGGGCGCAAACCGATGATCGTGGGCGACCCGTCGTCGGTATGTGGCCAGCTTTCCGATCTAGCACAAAGCTATGGGGCCGAAGAACTGATCATCGTCTCCATCGTCTGGGGCCACCAGGCCCGGGTTCACGGTTACCGGCTGATTGCCGAGGCTTTCGATCGCGTTTCGTAGGGTTGGGGTGTCGGGCTACTGTCTGTGCCATGACCGACAGCACCGTTTCGTCCACCCCGGAATTTGATGGCAAGGTTGCCCTGGTTACCGGTTCCACCAGCGGGATCGGGGAGCAAACCGCCCGCCGATTGGCTGCTCTTGGATGTCGGTTGGTGATTAACTCGTCCAGTTCGGTAGAGGCAGGCCAGGCCCTGGTGACGGAGCTACCAACCGAGTCGATCTATGTGCAGGCCGACATCTCAAACCAGGCACAAGGCAAAGCAATGTTGGATACCACCATGGAGCGGTTTGGCCAGCTGGACTTCTTGATCAACAACGCTGGATGGACGAGCGTGGTCGCTCACGATGACCTCGATGCGCTCACCGACAAGATTTTCCGTAGGACCTTCGAAGTCAACGTGTTCGGCACCTGGTGGCTCACCAAGGCCGCCATTCCGCTGCTGGCGAAATCAAACAATCCGAACGTAGTCACCATCACCTCCATTGCCGGGGTCCGACCGGTCGGTAGTTCGATGGCCTACTCGATGTCGAAGGCGACTCTGAACCATATGACTACCCTGCTGGCCAAGTCATATGGTCCGATCCGGTTCAATGCCGTTGCCCCCGGCCTGGTGGCCACTCCCTGGACCGAGAGCTGGGATGATCTGCATGCGGGAGTAGCGGCTATGGCGCCGGTGCCACGCTCGGCGACTCCCGATGACTGCGCCGAGGCGGTCTTGGCATTTCTACGCAACGGCTATATCACCGGTCAGGTTTGTGTGGTTGATGGTGGTCTCACCCAGTTGATGTAGCTCCCAGCCCGGTTAGCGAAGGCTGGAGTAGCCCAGCCTCCTGGATTCGGCCAGGTGATCTCTGATCACCTCGTAGTCGGCTACTTCTCGCGGCCGGAACCCCAACAGATGCAGCGCCCGACGATGCTGTTCTGCCAGCCGCGTGATGGCGATATCGAGGGCCGATCGAAGCTCGGGGATCAGGTGGCGATTGGATCCGTGCGTAATCAGAGGCAGCCCCGGAGTTGGTGGCGTGGTGAGCAAGACCACCAGATCTGCGGCAGCAGGCTCATGATCCGTTGCCAGAAGCCAAGAGACCATGTCGATGGAGGCAATATCAGCCCGGCCGCTGGCCACCGCCTGGATTGATGCCCTATGGCTTCCCGTTTCTACTGCGCCGGAGAAGAATGATCCGCCCTGGGCCATCGGAGCCACCAGGTGTCGGAAGGCGGCGTTTCCGGACTGAGATTGGGATTCGCTGTAGGCCACTCGGGAACCAACCAGTTGCCGAAGGTCACCGGGTACCAGGTCGCTGGATCGGCGGACAACAACCGCCGAATAGTAATCCCCGGGGTCACAGCCAAGATCGAAGTGGAAGGATCCGACCACACAGACCTGTTTTTGGAGCTGGGTGACGTAGGGAAGTCCGCAGGTGTGGCCCAGCAGTAAACGGTCCGATTGCCACTGGGACATGAGGTCCGGTGAGCGACGAAGAGACTCCGGCGATTGGATGCCGCCTTCTTGGAAGGCGGCAGAGATCTGGTGCCATAGGGCATCGGTGTCGCCACGAATTTCGGGCCAGTCATGCATGGGCAGCGACGCGACCGGACCAGTCCCGCTGTCGACTTGCTGCTTACGCTGGCTTGACATGACCGAGCAAGTATGACGGATCAGGTTCGTTGTGGGGGGTAGAGGGGGTGATCTTGGGGTCTAAACCCGAACCGTCGGGCTACGTCCCAGTAACCGGAGTAGAGGCCGGCCCCAGCCCGGGCGGCCAGGTCTGAATCCAGTTCTACGGCAAGCTTGGGAAGCTGGTACCAGGGGTCGTTGGGGCGAGCATGGTGAGCATGGTGCAGATTATTGTGGAGGAACAGCAGGCTGAAGAAACGGCCAGCCCGAACCACTGCTGAGCGTGTTTGTTCCACCGGAGTCCAGCGGTGCTCGGCGAAGGATCGGACCAGTCCGAGGGAGTGCCCGAGGTAGCCCGCAACGACGTAGAGCCACCAGGGCAAACCAAGAACACCAACAACCAAGGCGAAGATCAGCGCGCACTCGACCAAGAATTCGGTCCACCAGAGTGCCAACCTTTTGTCTCCCGATCGGATGCTTCGCAGCTCCCTCAGCCAGACCCGCGGTGTTTCCCACAGTGGCCCAAGAAGGAGTCGACCTACCAAGGTGTGGTGAAAGAGCAAGACACTTTGGAACGTGGCCGGATAGGTGGACCACCTCTGTCGACCGTAGTAGTAACTCTCCGTGTCCTGGGTTGGGCCGGTCAGTTCGACGGCCCGATGGTGATCGAGGTGCCCCCGCCGGTAGACGGGGAAGGGGACCCTCATGCCAAGGGGTGGGGTGGCCAGCAGACGGTTCAGGCGAAGGCTGGTGAACGGGTGGTCGTGGGAAACCTCGTGTTGCAGAGAGCCATGCCAGGCGATGACAACGGCCAACAACCCGATTCCCAGCCATACGGGAAACCGATCGGGGATCGTACCCAAGCCAACCAGGATGGCAAACCACGATCCGTAGATGGTGAGAGCAAGACCCAGAGTTTTCCACTCTGTCTTCTGTTCTGTCTTGAGGCTGTGAGTGCTGAGGATGGTCGTCTGTTCGGAATTGGTAGCCACGATGGGGCCTATTCTTGACCCAGGGTTCGGCCCGAACAAGACTCTCTTGCGCATAATACGCGGCACTTGGTCATCAGTCACACGATATGTGGCGTTAACGAAACATCTGTTCTAAGGTCACAGCATGCCCCATCGTCAGGAAATCCTGGATCAGTTCCGTGTTCGGTTTGCTGGGCTCATTCAAGAGGACGGCCGGTCTCAATCAGCCTTTGCCGGTGCGGTTGGCATTGACCGCTCAACCATCTCCCAGCTTCTCTCACCGGAGAACCGTCGCCTGCCGCGGGTGGAAACCGTGGCGGCGATCTCCCGAGAGTCCGGCGTCTCCCTCGACTGGCTCCTTGGCCTGTCAAATGAGGGTTCGGTTGGAACCGGAATTCTCCGTGAGGAACTCACCCTGGGCCACAACGAACTCAGCCCCCTGGATGAGGCTCTCATCGGATGGTTCGAGGAGTCGGTTGGTATGCGTGTTCGCTATGTGCCAGCCAGCTTGCCTGACCTGGTCAAGTCAGATGCCGTCATCCGCTATGAGTTTGACCGTTCAAATACAATGACTGCCGAGCAAAAGATTGAGACCTCCGAAGCGCCACTTGTCGTGGCCAGGGCACCAGGAAGTGACATGGACTGCTGCAACTCGATCCAGTCCTTGGAGAGTTTTGCACGAGGGCAGGGCATCTGGCAGGGCCTCTCGGTTGAGTCACGGATCGAGCAGTTGGACCAGATGATCCAGCTCAGCATCGAGCTGTACCCCGGGTTCCGGTGGTACCTCTATGACGCTCGACAGCAGTTCGCGGCGGCCATGACTGTTTTTGGATTGCAACGGGTGGTTCTTTATCTCGGGCAGACCTACCTGGTTCTGACCGGCCAGGGTCATCTCCTGGCCTTTATCGACCAGTTTGACAATCTCATCCGCGGCGCCGTCATCCAGCCGCCGGATGTGCCCATCTTTCTGCGCGGCCTCAGAAGCGAGCTGGTATAGCGGCCAGGTGAGCTGGGACCTTTCGGTGTGGGGTGCCGATTGCCGCGATCTGTGGCATCCTTGCCTGCAAATCGGGGCCGACAGAAGAACTGGGCCCATCGAGAGAGGGATAAGAAATGACGAGTAGCGGAGCCGGACAGCCAGCAGGGTGGTATCACGCAGCCGGGGATCCTCCCGGTACCCACCGTTACTGGGATGGAACCCAGTGGCAAGGTGATCCTCAACCCGTGGTCGCCGCCCCCGGCGGTGGCGTGGCTGGAGGAGCCATAGCGGGAGGAGTTCCCGCCGAGCATGGGCCGCGCTTCATCGCCGCCCTAATCGACGGTGGAGTCCTCATAGTGCTCTTTATCGCCGTCTTCGTCTTGGGTGCCCTGCTGGGTGCAGTTTCCGACGGCTTGGGTGCCATTGTCTTTCTCTTCGGGCTTCTTGGAGTTGTGGGTTTTGCTCTATACAACAACATCTATCTTCAGGGGAACACGGGCCAGACCATTGGCAAGAAGCACCAGAACCTGAAGCTGGTTGCCGACGCCACCGGCGCTCCGGTAGGTATTGGCCAAGGGGTTCTTCGCTGGTTGCTTTCGGGGCTTATTAATTCCGTCTGTATGGCGGACAATATCGCCATTCTCATCAATGATGACCACCGGCGCTTCAGCGACAAGATGCTGGATATGCACGTCGTCCAGGCTTAGGAGGTGCGCCGATAGGTGCACCGACCCATGCAGTTGCTTGCTGTTCGCCGACGAAGGAGGCGAATCAAACAAACCGAGGGCGTAACTATTCGCTATACCCCTTAGTAGCCGATGGCTAGTTGGTCTTGCCTCTGATGGGGCGAGACCAGTCATCCAGGCACTTACCAGGGTGGCCTTAGTGTGCTTGGTCTCGGGATTTCTCCGAGGGCGACACGGGCAACCCAAACGGCGGTGGTAGCCAACGCGACTCCAACCAGGATGCGGTTCTGCCAGGTCTTGGACAGGACTTGGGGCCAGAACTGGCTGGCGGCGTAGAGGGCCAAAAGTGGTAGGGCAGGGAAGCGCCGCAGAGACTCTCCAAAGTCAAGCCTGACGAAGGACCCCACCGAGCGGGTGGCCCCGCACAGTGGACAATAGCCGTCGGTACATCGGCGCCACGGGCACAGAATCGGGCCCTGATCGTTGCTCAGGAGAAGAATTGCCAGTGCCCCCAGGCCAAGGGGCAGCCAGGACGGTGTGGTCGACCCGCTGGAGGGGGATGAAACCGCCACGGGCGGTGTCGCGTTTGTCGCTAGCACCCCGGCGGGTTGTCCGGTTGGGGGCGGCGGCGATTGGGGTGGCGGCGATTGGGGCGGCGGTGACGGCAGAACCACGGAACGGACACTAGCTCAAAAGCCTCGGGCATCTGCCCGAGGCTTTGGTGAGCCGTATCTGGTCGGGTAGGCGGTTGGGGTGTGGGGCCGGTGAACTTCAATCGGAGAGAATCTGCTCCACGCGGGTGTTGTCCACTGACTTCACCAACTGATTGGCCTTGTGGATGTCTCTAATAGGGGTTTGCCCCAAAGACCCGCAGGCGAAGCCGACGGCCCGTTAGATCGCTTCGAAGGCGGAACGCTCGGGGGCTGGGGTACCGCAGAATTGGCAGTTGTCGGCCTTAGGGCCGATCTTGGCGCCGCAGGAGCAATCGACTGCCATCCCCTGGTGGCGCCCGTCTCGAGTTCCGTCCAGCATGTCAAGTTCGTGGGCCTTGCGGGCGAGGTCCTCGGTGGTAAGGGCGGTTGTCTCGGTAATTAGGGCCCACATGGCTTCACACAACAGGTTGAGATGATCGATCCGATCATCCACATTGTTGACCTGTTGATTCATGTGCTGACGATTGTGGGTCATGTTCTCCGCGTTTTGGCGGAGATCGCGGGCCTGTCCTCGAATCTGATTCTGCTGGTAGAGGTCGAAGAGGTCCATGTTTGGCTATCGGCAGCCTTTCAGGGCGGCTTGAATCTACCGGTACCCGTGGCTTCGGTTCCCCGTATCGGTCAACCGGCCAGTGCTTGTCAGGCGGTATCAAGTCATTGTCATGGAGACCCGCTCCACCATGACGACCCTTTGGTTTAGCTTGGTCCGATGTCCACTAGTCGCCGACGGGCAAGAGGCAAGAAACGCACGCGCAGTGTGATTGACGAACAACCAGCGTTTGCTCAGCCTCAGTTCTTGACTGAGCCGACCGTTGCAGTGTCGCCAGAGGACCTGGAGCGGGTGCATCAGGCTTCGCTGCGAGTGCTCAGCGAAACGGGAATTGACTTCCTTCACCCCGAGGCTCTTGTTCAGCTGGCGGCGGCCGGAGCCGCCGTCGATGAGCAGCGGGTCCGGTTTGATCCAGAGATGATTGAGCACTACCTCAGCCTCGCCCCCTCACGTTTCACCTTTCACGGCCGCTCACCTCACCGGGACTTGCAGATTGGGAAGAACTGGGTGGCCTACGGTTCGGTTTCCAGCGCTCCCAATTACGTGACTCTTGACGGTGAACGCAAGACCGGGGATCGAGCCGGTTTCCAAGACTTCCTTCGGCTGGGTCAGATGTTGAATGCAGTGCACTTCTTTGGTGGCTACCCAGTGGAGCCAGTCGACCTTCATCCTTCGATCCGTCACCTGGAAGCCACCTTTGATCTGCACACCCTGAGTGATAAGGCCGTGCACGTCTACAGCCTGGGCAAGCAACGCAACCTGGACGGAATGGAGATGTGTCGCATTGCTCGTGGGGTTGATGAGGAAACCTTTGACCGAGAGCCAAGCGTCATGACCATCATCAACTCCAGCTCACCGCTGAGGTTCGATCATCCGATGCTGGAAGGCATCCTTCAGATGTCTTCGCGCAACCAGATCGTTGTGGTCACCCCGTTCACTCTGGCCGGGGCCATGGCACCGATCACCATCGCCGGAGCCGTGGTACAACAAAACGCCGAAGCCCTGGCTGGCATTGTCTTCACTCAAGTGGTGAGGGCAGGAGCGCCGGTGATGTATGGCGGCTTCACTTCCAACGTCGACATGCGCTCCGGCTCACCGGCCTTCGGTACCCCCGAGTACGCCAAGGCCTGTCTGCTGGGTGGTCAGCTGGCGCGGCGCTATGGAATCCCGTATCGATCGTCCAACGTCAGCACCTCCAACGAGGTAGATGCTCAGGCCGGATACGAGTCGGTCTTTGCTTTGTGGGGCGCAATTCAAGGCGGCGCCAACCTGATCAAACACGGGGCGGGTTGGATGGAGGGTGGCTTGCATGCCAGTTTCGAGAAGATGGTGATTGATGCCGATCTCCTCCAGATGGTGTCGGCCTTCCTTGCACCTCTGGATCTGAGCGAGGAAGCGTTGGCGGTGGAGGCAATCGCCAAGGTGGGACCAGCCGGGCACTTCTTCGGGGAGGAGCACACCCAGGCCCGCTACCAATCGGCCTTCTATTCACCCATGGTGTCGGATTGGCGCAATTGGGAAGCATGGAGCGAGGCCGGACGACCCGACGCTAAGGAGCGAGCAAACGGGGTGGCCCGAGAGATCCTGTCCAACTACCAAAAGCCCCCGATTGATGAAGCCATCGAGGCCGAACTTAGAGAATTCGTTGACCGACGTGTCGCTGAAGGCGGCGTCGAGACCGACTATTAGATCTTTTTGAACTACCCGGACACGACAAGCTAGACAGGGCTCAACGATGAAAAAGCAGGCACAGGTAGTGGTTATCGGTGGCGGTGTGGTTGGAGCGTCGGTGCTCTATCACCTGACCAAGGCCGGTTGGTCCGATGTGGTGCTGATCGAACGGCGAGAACTGACTCACGGCTCAACCTGGCACTCGGCCGGTGGCATGCACACTCTCAACGGGGACCCGAACGTCGCCGCACTACAGAAATACACCGTCGAGCTCTACCAGGAGATCGAAGCCATCTCGGGCTATGACTGTGGCATTCATCTGACCGGTGGCCTGGTATTGGCTGACTCACCCGAGCGCATGGACTTCCTGCGGATGGCCAATGCCAGAGCCCGCTACCTGGGAATGGACTCCCACCTGATCTCTGCAGCGGAGGCTCACGAGATGGTGCCCTTCCTGGAGCCTTCCTTCTTTGAGGGAGCCATGTTTGATGCTCATGAGGGACACGTCGATCCCTCCGGTGTCACCCATGCCTACGCGAAATCGGCCCAGATTGGGGGAGCCGAGATCTATCGCAATACCTGGGTGCATGCCATCACCCAAACCCCAGAGGGGGAGTGGGACCTCCATCTCCATGACACTCGCCGAGACGAGGACCTGGGCACAATCCGTTGCGAGCACTTCGTGAACGCTGGAGGGTTGTGGGCCCGCGAGGTCGGGCGCATGACGGGAATTGAGCTTCCGGTGCTGGCCATGGAACACATGTATTTGCTCACCGAGGAAGTTCCTGAACTGAAGGGTTGGGTGGAGCAATCCAGCCTGTCCGGCTTACATGTGATGGACCTTGGTGGCGAGATCTATCTGCGTCAGGAGGGTGACAGTCTGCTGCTCGGAACCTATGAACCAAACGGGGTTCCGTGGTCGCCCCAAACAACGTCGTGGGATTTTGGCGCCCAGCTCCTTCCCCCGGACCTCGAGCGTCTCTCGGAGAACCTGGGTGTTGGCTTCCAGCACTTTCCAATCTTCAATGAGGTGGGGATTAAGAAGACCATCAACGGTCCCTTCACCTTTGCCCCCGACGGCAATCCCTTGATTGGTCCGGTTCGGGGTCAGCGCGGACACTGGCTGGCATGCGCGGTTATGGCCGGCCTCAGCCAGGGTGGCGGGGTTGGCTTAGCTATGGCCAATTGGATGACCGAGGGAGATCCGGGATTCGATATCTGGGGAATGGACAACGCCCGCTTTGGTGATTGGGCCACGCCGCGTTACACCAATGCCAAGGTGCGGGAGAACTACAGCCGACGGTTCCGCATCAGTTTCCCCAACGAGGAGTTGCCAGCGGCTCGGGGCGTGATGAAGTCGCCTATCCATGACCGTCTGGTCCAGCACAACGCTGTCTTCGGGGCTGCCTTTGGGTTGGAATATCCCCGCTGGTTCCAAATCCCGGGTGAGGAGCCGTTTGAGGAACCAAGCTTCCGGCGATCCAACGGCTTTGAGCGGGTCGGTGAAGAGGCGGCGGCGGTCCGCAACGCCGTTGGCATGCTGGAGGTCACGGGCTACGCCAAGTACGAGGTCTTTGGTATCGGGGCAAGAGCATGGCTGAATCGTCTGATGAGCAACAAGATGCCCAAGGTCGGTCGCCTGGTTCTGACCCCCATGTTGAACCATGGAGGCAAGATCATTGGTGATTTCACCGTGGCTTGTCTGGCCGAGGACCGGTTCATGATCATGGGATCGGGTCCTGCTCAGCGCTACCACGAACGCTGGTTTGATGAGCAGATTGCCAACGCTTCATCAGGTGCTGGCGACGTGCACTATCGGGTTCTGGGCAACGAACTCACTGGCTTGTCGGTTGCCGGTCCGCGCTCACGTGAGTTGCTGGAACCACTTGTCGACTTCGACATTTCCAACGACGGATTCCCGTTCCGCCAGATTCGTGAGACCTGGATCGGACAGGTCCCGGTGACCCTGGCTCGAGTTACCTTTACGGGTGACCTTGGCTATGAGATCTGGTGCCCGGCCTGCTATCAGCAAGAGCTGTTCGACACCCTGATGGAAGCCGGTGAACCGCTTGGCCTGCGCCTGTTCGGAATCCGGGCGCTGGAGTCATTGCGGATCGAGAAGGGCTGGGGGACCTGGTCCCAGGAGTTCCGCCCGATCTATGACCCGTATGAGGCCAACATGGGCTGGATGGTCAAGCTGGACAAGGACTTCATTGGGAGAGACGCCTGTGCGGCGGTGGAAGCGGCGGGCCCCCAACGATCTCTGGTTCTCTTCGAGGTTGAGGTCGAGACCGATAGTAGCGATGGCGTGGTCGGCGAAGAGGTAGCCGATGCCATCGGTGATGAGCCGATCTGGCACAACGGCGAGGTTGTCGGATGGGTTACTTCGGGTGACTACGCCCACCACAGTGGCTGTTCATTGGCCTTGGGCTACGTTCCGATTGCCTTGGCCGAGGCGCGTGAGGGATTTGAGATTGAAGTTCTGGGTGTTAGGCGCCCGGCAACGCGACTGATTCAGCCACCATTTGATCCCGCCGGGACTCGCATGCGCTGCTAGAAGCTTGAGTCGGTGATCTCATCCACTAGGGCCCGAACGGCCGAGGACCGGGATCGGGTGTTTACGCGTAAGACGAAGGAGGCCTGGGGGAGCGACTCATCGAGATCGGGCAGGGTCCAGGGCTTGCATTCTTCGCTCAGGCCCCGCTCGTTCAGGACGCCTACTCCGAAGCCGGCGGCAATGGCATTGCGGATGGCTTGACTGCTTTCACCTTCGAAGGCTGAGTAGTGGCTGACCCCGGCCGCCTGTAGACCTTGCAAGATTACCGTTCGATACAAACAGTTTGGTCCAAAACCAACAAGGGGTACGGCCTCACCATCGTCCAGAATGAAGGTTGGGGATGAGACCCAGTGCAGTGACTCGGTCCACAAGATCCGATCTCGATCCTCCGGTTCTAGGGTCTGGATGAGCGCCACATCCAGCTGGCCGCCGCGTAATTGTTGGGCGATTGGATCACTCTGGCCCATTTTGACCTTTAGACGAACCAGTGGATGCCGTCGCTTGAAACGAGCCAGCAATCCGGCAACGGCGTAGGCATCAGGCTCGTCGTTCATACCAAGGTGGACGGTCCCTTTCAGCTGGGATCGTTGCAGGCTATCGACGGCAACATCGTGCGCCGAGACCAGCAGCTCGGCGTGTTCCAAGAGCTCAGTCCCAATTTCGGTAAGGAGGAGATCGCGCCCATCGCGTGTGACCAGGGTGGCGCCGATCCGTTCTTCCAACCGCTTCATTTTCCAGCTGACGGCGGACTGGGTCAAATGCAGCTGAGCGGCAGCGCTGGTAACACTGCCGGTCTCGACCAGGGCTCGAAAGGTTCGGAGGGATTCGATGTCAAGGCGCACCCAGTGAGTATGACAAAGTGTCAGCGGCGACTCAATTGAACCGCGGTCGTGTCAGGGATCCGGCGCAACAATTCTGGCACGATGTTGGCTATGACCGACGAAGCCGATCCCGCAGCCGACTACGACGCTGTCATTATCGGGACCGGTGTAATCGGTGCCGCGGTGGCCTTTGAGATGGCAAGACGAGGGTGGCGCACTCTAAACGTCGATAAAGGTCCCGCGGCTGGGTTTGGTTCGACCAGCAGCTCAGGCTCCATCATCCGTTTCAGTTATTCCACTCCTGTTGGGGTAATGATGGCCTGGGAGGGCATGCACTACTGGAAGGACTGGGAGAACTATTTGGAGGCTCCGGATGAGAGTGGCCTCATCGAATTCATCCAATGCGGCATGGCATCGTTGGCCGTTGGCGATGACGGCCACGCCGCCACCATCAAACCGCTGTGGGATCAGATCGGAGTTCCCTATGAGGAGTGGTCGACCAGAGAGCTAGCCGAGCGGTTCCCACTCTTCGATGTCGGCCTCTTTGGACCGCCCACCCGACCCGACGATGATGCATTTTGGCAGCCATCGGTTGGTGAGCTGAGTGGCGCATTGTTCAGCCCGGACTCGGGCTATATAGATGATCCAGCCCTTTCGGCCCACAACCTGATGCGAGCAGCCGAGGCCAAGGGCGGAGAGTTCCGGTTCAACACCGAGGTCATCAGGGTCTTGCGCTCCGGAGGGCGATGCTCGGGAGTCGAGTTGGCCGACGGATCGATGGTGCGTACCCGGGTTGTGGTTAACGTCGCCGGTCCCCATAGTGCCATCGTCAACGCCATGGCGGGATTGGCCGACACCATGATGATCACCACTCGACCGATGCGTCACGAGATTCATCAGGTTCCGGGGCCCAAGGATTTCGACTTTGGGAAGCATGGTTCCAACATTGCCGATGATGACACCGGGGTCTACTTTCGACCCCAGTCAGGAAACAACCTGTTGATTGGGGGTAGCGATCCGGCCTGTGATGAACACGAGTGGGTCGACCCGGATGACTTCAACGGCGACGTCACCGCCGAGAACTGGGAGGCTCATGTGCTGCGGGCCAACAAGCGAATCCCGAGCCTGGGTATACCTCATCGCAAGATGGGGGTTGTTGGCCTCTATGACGTAAGCAGTGATTGGCTACCGATCTATGACCGTACCGATCTCGATGGTTTCTACGTCGCCATTGGGACCAGCGGCAACCAGTTCAAGAATGCCCCGGTGGCCGGACACATGATGGCTGAGTTGATAGAGGCCGTCGAGAATGGCCTTGACCATGACCGTCAGCCACTGGTCGTTCGTGGCCGCTACACGGGGTTCAAATTGGAGATGGCGGTCTTCGCTCGCAACCGTGAGATCAACAAGGACTCCTCCATGTCCGTCCACGGCTAGCCCTCGCACCGGCTCTTCCCAGCCCAACTGGAGTGCCAGGACGCCGTTTTCGACCGTCTGGCACTCCAGTTGGTCTGATTTTGGAGGTTTGAGTGCAAATCTGGGTCAATGTCGCCAAGATATATGGATGCAAGCAGAC
>JAUTBV010063208.1:0-19914 GCA_032361325.1 Lepetodrilus fucensis
CAAGTGAATGTACTTTGCAGTTATAGCTAAGGACTAGTCCAAAACAACCATAAATATCTGTGATATTATGCCTTTAAACATTTTAACGATGTAAAAACAATTATAATTATAGAAACACGGAAGATGTGAAGGTATGGTGTGAAATTAAATACTGCATAGTACCAAAAACTTCAGGTTGTGCATTCTAAATGTCTTCACTGGATCAGACATCGGATATGGAGCTGTCGACCTGCTACAAACTGCCAGAAGTCGGCTCGATACTCATCGGTCAGGTTCTGGGTATTTCAGATATACTAGTAACTGTTTGATCTTCCTTCACTTTGTATTATGGTCATTGTGAAGTCGCACATACAAATAGAGATTTCTTTTACAATAGCATCCTGGTCAAACGGTAAGTGTACTATACTGTGTTCATACAATCGCTATATAGTGAATATAAAATATAGTTATTGTCAAAAGTAAAAGTCAAAATACACCCACAGACCAAAACGCATTGTATGCATGAATGCATATGGGTTCACTAGTATATTACTGGATATATTACTGGATATTCGTGGTATAGTTTCAGTCGGATTAGTATTAACATGTACTATTGACATGACAAAGAAGATTAAACAACTAGACTGCAATCTATGTTTTATTCCTTTATAGATATTTAATTGAATATTTGATTTGGACGCCCACATACAACACTGGGAAGATTCTCTGTATGTCACTTTTTTGTTTCCTTAGGCATGACAGTAATAACTCAAATCACGTTCAATAGTTGGATAATCTATGACACTAATGGCTCAAATTAAATCTTTAGACAATTATTCTATGCACCTTTCTCTTGCAGCACTAACTCAATACAAATCGTAATGTTATTCCAGTGCTGCGATATCACAGTGAAAAGGTACAGCTGCATATCTCTGGACGTCATTGGAAAATCTCAAAGGACGTTTTGTATATATAGCTGATTCGTGCGTATTGGTAATTGTACACCACACTCGCGTTGATATAATTGCTATCAAATGATACTCGGGTGAAAGTATATACATCACAATATTAAAAACATTAAACAGTAATACATTTATACAATGTCCACAATCTACTTCACAATGAATATTGGGTTGAAAGGAACTCCAATAATGTACTATTGTTCATGCCGATCACATACAGCTCAAATTTTCCTTTTTACACTTCGATGGCATAACCTATTTGTCTACACGCAGGGGTTTTACATATAGAGTAAGTCTGATCAACTTCTGTAATTCCAGATGCATATATGCGGAGTCTTCCTCTGTATATTACGACCTGAGTATATTACGACCTGAGGAGCGTATACTTATAGCTTGTGTATATAGATTCCAACGTTAGTCTTTACGACCAATTCCACCAAATAGCGTTACTAATTAATATGATTCGTGGCTTGTGAATCATGTGCATTTAACATATAATGATACATTTAATGCATTGCTTTATTTTAGAAGTATTTATGATTTTCTTGCAGTTGGCTTTATTGTTATGCTTCATTTATCCTACACCAGATGTGTCTGAGGAAACTTTTCTGGTCCTGTTCTATCTCAGATCTGACACTCCCGTGTGTCTGTAGTACATTTACCTTCATTGCTCTATGCCACTTTATCAACGCTCCGTGTCAAAATACTGCATTATGTCCCAACATACCTACTGGAAATAGAACGATAATGAAGTTTGCCATTCATTTATATTACAAATATATCGGAAAATATACTTACATGTTCTAGGATGCGTTTAACTAGCATTGCGAAGTGTAAAGCCTACCAATACATGTATACAACGGCGTCAACGCTAACATCAAACATACTCGTACATAATTGATTGTGATCGCCTTTACACGGGAGGAACATACCCACAAACTGTTTCAATCTCGAATAAGCTCTTTAATTCGTTCGTCTGGCGTCATGCTCTATAGAGAATTATCATTATGTTTGGGTCGTGGTAGAACAACCTGATATAATTACAGGAACATTCCTGGTGCCCGTTGCTACAACTATTGTAACATCAACGCTTTCTATTGTGGCGGGAGCCCAGTTATAACTATTGTAGCGCTACAAGAGCGTCGTGCAACGGGCACCTGCAAGCTCTACAGTGACAAAAACCCAATGTATGTCACCGTGGATAATGTACTGACCCATTACGTTTGCAAAACAACATTAAATCAGAAATTGGACAGAGTGTGTCTTTGAAAGCTGCTCTATGATCTGATTATACACTTGTTTTATTGCCGTGGTAAATATCGCTTGTCTTAAGCCATGTATGGTGATATAAAGCACGTGTCGCTGGAGCCAGTGCCACGAGACATCGGTGTCTGACGCTCACCGGAAGTGCTAGAAGGAACCTTCAGAGCAATACTCCTTCAGAGCAATACTCCTCAATTCGGGCTTAATATTGCCTACATTTTCTGGCTTTTGAATAAGGTCTTCACATATATATTACATAGTAATGCCCAAACAAATTATCAATACAATTTTGTCGTAGAAATTCGCTTAAACTATTATAGTTTCGTGAAAGTGAGGCCAGGGAAGATTTACAAGTCACTTTCATGGTAGTCTGAGTATGTGTAACGATTGTATATAAATCGAGAGATGACAGAAATTGTAATCACTGACAAATGTATTCAAAGGTCATGCTCGATAAAGATTGAGAAATGTACTCACGGGATTAAATTGTCAGAAAACATCATAATTAATAATTAAATACTTTATCAATAAACATGTGTGAGTACATTTGACATTTCGTTAAATATGCTTGTATATTTTGTTACGACACAGTTATCACTGAAAAACTGGGAATGTCTTGGAACAACTGTTATACGCACTGGTGATTGCTAGTTCTAGCTTATTAATGATCTTGCTTATATTTTATCAGAACAAATCATCATAACATTCAACACCACATTATCCAAATCTCTACTTATTGAGTTCTAAGTTACATCGCTAAATAATAATTGCATCCAAAAATGTGTCGTTTAATCTTTTCTAACCCATCTAGTTGCAATAACAAGTGCGGCTATGTTGCAATGCAGTGGTATTCCATTGCCCAATGTATTTGTAGGTCAGAAAATATCACCTTTCGTGACAATAGACATGACGTTTTTCTTTGCTTTCGGAGTGATAAATCTACTTATTAAAACATCACACGTTTCAAAAGCAATTGTATGTGAAAGCAATTTCCACAGATACCATCATGGCATGGAATAATATGGAGGAAGTATACATATAACCAAGGGCGAGGAAGCAAGCCTAGATTGCCATTTCCAATGAATACCTTTGGGGGCTATCTTTTTAGTAGAAGATCGCTATATTTAACTATATATAATTGAACACAAACAAACTCAAAGTAGCTCGCACATCAGTCTCACGGACTTTAGCTGTACAGAATTTCTTTAAAATCAGCAGAAAAAAACTGACTGTTACATACGCGGAAGCAACACAAATAAGCTATTTACGTGGTAAGAATAATTTGCAACTAATTTACAGATTTCAGCAACTTGATGGCAAATAGAACAATTCTCGGTAGGACATGACTGTGACAACCATTTATAAAAATAAAAATTGGAGAAACCGACAGTCATCGATATTAATCGAGAGATTTCCATTTCCGAAGACGTCAAATTGATTTACAGTAAAAATATTTCTTCAAAATCGTTCATACTATATATTCATATTCTGATCATTTACATGGGCGTTATATACTTATTTAAAATACGCCCACAAACACAGACACGCAGTCATCAATATTGATTGCCGAGAAAACACGAAAATCAAACCAAGTATTTCCAGTGTGGTCCTCTTAAAAATAATGTTAGCCTTAACTGCTAGCAATTTTGCTTTGTTTTCCTTGCCATAATTATTCTTTAATTCCACGTTTATCTCGACAGTAAATATGTCCAGCCAACGTTCAGTAAATGTCGACACCGCTTCCACAGGTCATCATGAAATCAACACAGTTTCCAACTCTCACTAAGGACGACGTATACCGGAAGTCCTATCTCTATTTAATTTCCCGACCTTTACCCATCCCACTGCAGTCTGTCAGGGTCTGCTTCTCCTGAACAGACGGCGGTTCTTTCGTGTCACCTCCGGGGTGTTGACACTGGATACGAAACAGTGGGACTGAACCGAGAATTACGTTATATCGTGGTGTAGCTGGCTGTGTAGCCCTCGAGTAAAACCGCAGCAAGGTCGATCATTCTGTTGACTAATGACGGTCTGTGATCAGTCATTTTTATTAGCAGAGATATATTAAGGAGATATTGATATAGTCCTAAGCTGGCTATATTAAACCGATGCGAATATTTCCGTTATCTCATCTGCGTGCATATAGAGCCGCCCTAAGCCACATTGTGTCATTCAACCATGAACATGGACGTTTTAAACAATATAACACCATTATCCTTTGCGGTTGTTTTATGATGATACTGTTAGGATACAAATGCTGATATATTCACGCCCATACTATTATAGTCGATTGCGCAGGTTATATGACGTGTCATTGGACGTTTGAGATAGCAGCATATACTCTGAGCTTAAAATTTTAAAAGCAAAGATTGACAATAATGCATTTCCTATAACAGTAAGCAATACGCTCACGTATCACTGTAGCTGTTTTCACTGCTAAATTAATTAATAATTATTTTCTTTTTTTTTAAATGAGGAAATAATTATGCGTGACTGTCTACTTCACGTCTCTTACAACATTCCTCAAACAATCATCATGCATACATTACAGAATACGAACAGACAGTAATGAAAGACACTATTTTCTATTGAGTTTTAACACCCTAGCTTATACAACCCGTTTCCAGATTACGATCACCAGACCTATTGTTTATGTTAATTAACAGTTCGACTCATTCGCACGAAGTTACCTTTGTAAGAATTCATCAAATTTACATACAATGACACACTCACTGTTAATGAGTTGAAGCTATATATTAACATGATAAGTGATAATGTTTTGTAGCATTTGTTTTTTATTTTAAATAATGTTTGACAATTTTTGAAAAATTGCAAAATATTGCATGATGGGTATTAGCATTATATATATCTATATAGTGTTTTAAACTCAAATCCATAAGGCATACATGTAAAATATATGAAGAATCTCACCCTCGTATATTTTGACATAAATATATGAGCATAGAAAATAAGCAATATTGTTATATTTATCAATGCAAACGTGACAATTCAATCTATTATCATGTTGCAAAACACTCCTTGCTTTAACCTGAAAGCATACATTAAAACTTTGATATTTGCCTTACTACTGTTATAGCTAAATATATAAAGGAAAGCCTACTTAGTTCCAGGTGCATATACATAATGTCTCCCTATCTCCAGGTAAGTAACAGCTGCCCCAAGTATATCTTGGGGACGCAGGAAAATATTGTTGAGGGGTGCATACCGAATCGAAACGGTTCAGTACACATGACGTCAGTGAAGTCAGTGCTGAAATGTCTAATTACAAACAGTAATTACAAACAGTACCCACTGCTGTTGCTAGCTAATAGGTTGCGTGCATAGTACATGTCAGTCAAACATGTTTACAAATACAGACCGTTTAAAGGGTCAAAATCATCATTGCATAGGTTAATAAAGGTAACTAACAGGGTTAATACATACTATATTTTCCAGAGAAATATACAAAGCATTCATAAGATGTTTTCTAACCTAGAAATATGATTTTTCACTAGGCTAGAATATGAGTTATTGTTAATTAACAAAGACGCAGTCTCCCTAATAACATCCCCGAACCCCAGGGTATCGTTTCTCGAAGCTCTCATATCCTATATGAGACCGATAGCGCTCTTGTAACTGCACGATCCCCATGCATTAGAGATCGTTACGAGAGTCCTTATGGTCTCGTAGTAGATACCAGAGCTTCGAGAAACTATACCCAGGCTTTTACGACTACACAACCTCCGTCACTTCACTCGAAACAACCCACAAGCAACTATTGACGAGTTTTCGGAGTTTACTGGCCATGGTGTTGACGTGATTATTGTT
Organism: Lepetodrilus fucensis; assembly: GCA_032361325.1. Classification (NCBI taxonomy): domain Eukaryota; kingdom Metazoa; phylum Mollusca; class Gastropoda; order Lepetellida; family Lepetodrilidae; genus Lepetodrilus; species Lepetodrilus fucensis. The sequence goes on from JAUTBV010063208.1 coordinate 6,033, forward strand.
ACAGGTCACGGAGGTCAACATTATGGCACTATATAACACGTGGATTAGCATCTTGATCCTACAACACGACCATCTGGCTTTGCAGTCCCGTAGGGAGGAACCCTAGGCATGCGTCTGACTCCTGGTCGCTATCACTGTCAACGTAGTCGCTCTCTAGTCTCTCTCTAGTCCCCACAAGACACAAGTGGCGAATTCCATCGATGACAGTACGTAAATGTCGAATAATTATTCAGAGAAATATTGATTAAGATTAGTGGTAATGTTGTGTCCACAAATATACAAGGTTTCTTCTAAAGCCAGCTTTCACAATTATGTGCAACGAGATACTAACTTCGCCTGTCTAAATAATGTCAGAATATCAATATGTTAATGTTGTCATTATTCGTGCTGTGCATCCACACTTTCAATTATAACGATAACAGTGGATTTGACGAGCATATTCAAATGAAAGCAGTCCATTGGGATTTACTCCTAAGCAAACGCATGCAAAGACACTAAGGTTCATATTGCGTTGTTTCTGCCTTTACGATCTTGCAGATATTCCAAACAAATAATCCCATTGTTCGTGTAATTCTAGGTATATTGTATACTTGATCGTTGTTTGTAAGTAGCTATTTATGTCGGTGCATTTAGTGTTACTAGGCAGTATAGGTTTATATGTATATCTATGGTCCATTTTACTTCACGATTCAGCGTCGCCGAGGTCTACTATACTCCATGCTACTGAGAAATAAAGCTGCCATAAAACATTACCGTCAATTCATGTTATCGTGCTGTGCCTTCCCATTGGGAAGCTTACGTTTTTACACGCATGTGGATTGTGAAATCAATGAGAAAGGGGATCTAGTTTTCACATAAACGTAGCATTACTGTACAATATGTGGTTTTAAGGATCGTGAGAAGTTATTAAGTGGAGTATCACCGCCGCCGTTGTGGAACACTACCATTGTTCTTGTTATGAGAGTCTACCCCCTCCCGTAGAAAACATAAAGTTATGGTACCACAGCGTCACGAGAGCTCTGTGAAACTCACATAAATAAGTTACGAGAATGCCACGAGGGTACTTATGGTCTCGTAAGAGGTTCATGAAACAATGCCGTGTGGAATCGGTAATCATCATGATGACAATTGTAGCGCTACGAGAGTCATAAGCCCTTAGCGACTCCATCCTAGCGTACAGGAGTTACGACTCGAAGCGCTACGATTGTTCTGTGGAACGGGCTCATGGGCGCGACACTGGCCTCGAGATTACGAAACTTTTCTGAGTACGATTTCAGAAAGGTTTCGTATTCTCTTAAATGTTTCTATCGACGGGTATAGCTTATATGATGGTACACTGTATGATAGTATTAAAACGTCACTATCATCATTGACTGGTCTAGTATATAGTATATCTACTTGGACACTGGTCTCAGTCGGGCCTCAGCTGGACTATGGTCACCAATGACGTACGCTGTGGTCAGAACTGCCCTGGCTGGGCTCAACTAGAATTATCTATAATTGGAATACTCTATATGCAATGGCATTACTTATTCAAGTTACGCAGCCCACGATTAGTCCGAATGAGTCAATCAAAGGCATTCAAACAGTACTTGACAAGCCGCCTTATGGAGATTACTTGGATGTTAGCACTCAGAAACAGATGAATCAAGCTATTAATATGCCTCTCTCGAAACAATTTCTCTAACAAGAAATGAAGGTATGAACATACAACTGATATAGAAATATTAAATTGATGTCATTATTTCAAAATGTTACACAGATAAGTATCATTAATGTAAAGTTATTGCTTTCGTCTTCGATGTTGTAATGAAGTATCGATTGGCAATGGGATTGAATAAAATACTAAATAGCTTCGATATTGATTTGATGAGAAATAATAATTTAGAGGCTTATTATAATGAATATGTGTGCACTGACGGAAGAATCTAGCATTATACCAAACAATATATTATACATATTATACCAAACAATACAGCATAACATAGCATAACACTATACTATAATAAAGAATAGAATTTAAACATATTGTATAAGATTGAGCCAATATTATATAAGATGTTCACATGATGTGAAATATAAACTCAACCTCATATCATACATAGTATGTTTGCTATCACATTGTCTTCTATGATTATACCTCTCACCAATTCCGTCTATGAAATATTGGTAGTGGTCATATTTAGTTGCAGGCATATACTAGTATGTATCAATAGGCTGCTATAGTATTTACTTAGTTCCATACTAATACCATACACCATGTGCGAACTCTTGGATTAATCTGCTTATATTAGCTATTTCTGGTGCACTTAATATCAGACAAATTGAATACGTTCATGTCCCGCCGTGGTTATACAATTCAAATAAAGTTGACGCCAAGTTGCACACGTCACAGTAATAGTAGGTGCCAAACTTTCACATGGCTTGACACGACTAATATCAGTTGTATTATATTTACCAATATTCCTGCCGGAGGGAACTTAATAGTAAAATAATAAGGCTGGTGGTGGGCGTCTGTCGAGTCCATAGTTACTTATTTTGTATCGACCGAAGTGATAACATACTGTACTAGTAGTTATCATATTGCATACTTCACTTCACTAGGCATATGTACAATACATATGCAGGGTTTATAAGTAACATGAAACTTCAGACGACTTGTAGGGCTAACAATAAGTTCATCTATAAATATGGAATTCTTCATATAGGATGAACTACTGTGCTGACTAATTCAGTCAACTATATTATGAATATAGTCAAATTGATGTCTTAGAGACACATGTTTGGCATGTACACTTGGCTCAATGTTCATCAGCATTGTGTATAACTACGAACATCACGTTTTGGATATATGCCTTTACTTATGTTTCTGATGGCTAGCATCTGTACATCGCTACAAGATGAAGAGATACAGCTGTAGATAATCATGTTCCTCATCAAAGTGGGCACCACCAATAGAGACAGGACAATGTCAATCGTTAACGTTCTAACAGAATGAGAAATGTGTATCGCTGTTATGAACCCTGTTAAGAGATCTCATACTGTGCTAACTTAATACTACGTCCCTATAACAAGCACATGCTCTGGAGAATATAGAATGCTTAATTATATTTGTTTTGTGTCTTTGCGGATCAAAAGTGTGAATAATTAGACATCGTTCCAGATTAAGTGCGTGTTGGAATCCCCATACAGTTGCAATACAAAACATGCTATGATTCCATTAACTGGTCAAAGAAAGTAGATATTGCAAGCGTCTTCCTATTCAAAACCATATACCGATAGATGAATACATGAAATTTAAACCAACGGAGATATAAAATGTGTGTCATCAATATATATATATATATATATACGACCCCACGATCAAAAGAAACTACGTCGCACTTTTTCCAGCATGATACACATCGTGGAGAAGACACCTTACCCAGGAATGAGATTCTACTTCAACCAGGTCCCGGGATTACGAAGCATTTCTGAGTACGATTGCATACTCATAGTTTTGTTCACAAATCTCCATATCAAATCTGCGCTTAAGATTTCATAAACTCGGGGCCTAGTTGTGTAACACGAAACATTGCTACTCTCAACATAGAGATATTTAGGACGACAACCCACCATCTTCAGTGGTTTTACTTTTCGCCCACGTGACCCATCACCGTCGTACATACCGTGAACAAAGCTGTTGAACTTGCAGAAGAACTCCCCAAGCACCCATCCTTCTGTGACGTCATCCACAAGGTGCACCCAAGTGCAGGATCCGGTGACTGCCAGGTCGGCGACTGCCAGGTTGATCATGTAGTAGTTAGTGGCGCTATGCATCCGCTTGTGACTGCAGACGATGACGATGACGAGGACGTTCCCGAGGATGGAGAACACGATGACGACCAGGTAGAAGAGGGTCTTCACGACGATCTCCCAGATCTCTGTAGCACGATATTCCCCGGGATAGGAGGTATTGGAAACGTCTTCTGGCGCACTCAAGTTGCCTGCGAATTCCATCAGACTGTCCGATGCCATTGTTGCTATCAGCTACAGTCAACTGTTCCAGTCAATGGCTCTACAGAGAAGTGAGTGTAATAGCTCAATGGCTAAACCTATGATTGACGGTGATTGAGCTTGGAGGACCCCGCTGGTATTAAAGAAAATACCCTGAGTTGTAGGAATGGAATCCGGCCATTGCACATGACAGATTCGTTAAAGCTCGTCTCCCACTACTTCAGCAGTCACTCGAGGTCACTCAGCGTCCACAGCTCTTGCTGAACATCCTCCTTAAAGGCATAATGCTCGATTTTTGCCGGATGGATGATCGTATCTCCGTTGAGTCCGGAACTATTTAAGCAAATCTCTCACATCTTATACGACAGGTCGTCTTCTGTCTGATAACATAAAGCGCATTCATTCTCTTAATGCATTCCAAAACATATTAATATTGTCAAACCTATATAGCGTGAGAATCGCGGTGTGTTTAGCCTGAGACCACCAATCAAACACTGTACTGTATCTATTTATCTGTAATCTTACCTAAAGGGTAGCTGTAATGAGGGAGTTTGGCTGGAAATTCACCGTGGAATATTGTCAGAGAGAAGAGTTAACCATATATGTCGGTTGATATCGTGTCCAGAGAACATTAATCTTCACATGCCAATTTAAAGATGTTCTTGTATGCCTTATATGGTAAATGAAACTGCAGATGTTGTAAGCTATAACTGATCCTGCTGCAGATGTTCGGTCATGAATGTCTGGTCACAGAAGCTAGGTATTCCGCCACAAAAAGTCCACGTTAATCCCAAGTACGTCGCATTACGACTGGTTTTGATTGATTCCATAAGAAATACTGAGTGGTTAACTGAGCTTCCGCGTAAAGCCGATCTGTGACGTGGGCAGCAGTAACGTGAGACATCGCCTGTGGTGTCGCTCATTCGTATGTCAAACTTCTGCTAATAAGAGAACACCGATAGTTTTAATCTGACATAGGATAGATTTGTTTATCCTTCTAATTTGAAAACACTCGTGATCATACCTAAATCATATGTGACATTGTCTTTAATTTGATACCAAAATAGATATGTTGTATTAAAAGAAAAGCATTTGTTACCTATACGCCCATGTGCATAATCAATATTTGCAAAAGGGGTGTGTCTAATGGCGTAAATGAAAAAAACAAAAACACATGTTCTCAAGAAGTAAGAGGGCACCTGTCAGATTATTATAGACTTACGTCCCTCACTCTAGATATAGATCAATAAAAGTGTATTTGAAGGCAACTTTACGCGTTGGTTCAAATTTGTGAAATGTCGCAAATACATTAAAATTATTAAAAGGACCGAGCAAAAATGCAAACCTACGTAAAATTATATATGACCGTACAATGGAATCATAATTTGCTGATCATAATCACCAATTATTATAATAATCTTGTGAGTAGATGTTGTCTGCCGTGTCATGAAAACAACTATGGTATTAACTCGTAATGGGAGATGTTCTAAAGGCATTTCCTGGCGAACAATAGGTCGGTGGTTGGAGCCATGGTCAATTGGTGCCAAAATCTATAAGCCTGGTACATTCATACAACACTTGCAGGTAGTGATAGGAGTGAAAGAATTTTCACAATTCAACTATAGCCATATGTAGGCATCACCTTTATAGTAAATCAGAGTACAAGAAACCACTCGCAATGTATGTGTATATCATCCAAGAATAGCATTGGAAGTCTCGGTGTCTACAATCGAGAAAAGAGATTATTAAACATTAAATGTTATTTCGAGATTATTACAAACTAAGTCCTAATGGAGTGGTGTGCGTATGTGAAATCATACCAGCCTGCCGTAATTGTGAGCCAAATCCGTCAGATATGCCGTATAAAGAAGCACTTTGAATCATGTTGAATATACAGGAGTCTTGCAGACTGGAACTTTCTGTATACTATAAGCGAATCTTCGGAGTCGGTTTCAATGTACCACTCTTAACAATGAATCCTGACAGATTCGGTAAATTGTGTTTCTCCTGTTGTCTGCATAGATTCCTCTCAAACCGCTGTAATCTAATAACCATGACAATCGTGTTAACGACATGCACGAGAGACTTCCTATGTTTACAATTACGATAACTAAATTAGGCATGCACTTAGGACTTCATACATTGTTAATAGGTACATTCTAAATCTGCCGTATACGAAGCTTCTATATACATCCTCATAAATCTATACCGCAAAGTGTGTTTGCTAAGTTAGATTTAAGAAGTTCCAATGGTGATATATTGCAATATTGTAGCGCCATGTGTTCAGCAATACGTTCATGGATTTCCATAACTGCTGGCATTAGCAGGTGTCCCTCTCCCTCTGGGCTTTCTTTCCCCGGCACTAACCTCGCACATACCGCAATCCGCATTTGTTTCTCGGTCCTGTAATTAAAATAGCATTTGTGTTGAATATGCATGTTCTATAAATGCATAGTTATCTACTTGTTCAGTGCATTCGTCAAATTAGTGAGGATATACGCATAAGTATAGAGCTGTCCAATTACTGAATCAGCGTTGTAACTCAGTGATCTGTCCCCTGATGTCCGTTACGTTTCCGTCGCATGATGAATAGCTTCCGTATTGACCAGAAGGCCGTGTGTCTAATGCTGACTCGGTGAGATACCTAGATTATCAACCACAAAGTGGAGGTGGTGTTATTGTATACTACCAGATCTACCACTGAGACATCGCATGTATTGTATATAATAGTAGTACAAAGATGTATACAGATAACGCTACTAATGCATCACATGAGTGTTGACATATGATCGTTGTTTGTATTTATGCGATAGATATTGCCACGCATGAATTCTGTATTATCAGAAAACCTTTCGTATCTTGTAAACCTTTATTGAATTACACCATTACTATCTCGAACAATTACAAAATCACAGTTATTTGACGTTGTTGTTTGTTTTTGGCACCGATATGTTTGTTAACTAAGAGTATTGTATATTATGTAACCAGTAATTCAGATACATACGTAACATTCATGTTCATAAAGATCATTCCCAACGTCAAGAAGTGTGTCCTAGAATACAACGTTAGCACTGCGTGGTCATACTGACGGTCTATGTGAAATTGATATCTGCGAACATGAATTGTTTGAGTCAATTGTGTCAACCAACGAAGGCAGTAACTCTGGCCATTTATTTACGAAACGAAATAGCTCTTAGGAAACTTTAGCTTCAACATTATGCATAACCTACACTAGATCGCAATCAAAGGCACATGAAGCTCTCGAATGCACTAGAGCATAGCTCTCTCGTATCTATCCATCTCGCTGATTGCTACTGTTCAGGGGTATCGTTTCTCGAAGCTCTCAGATCTATCTACGAGACCGTAAGGACACTCGTAGCGATCTCTAATACACGGGGATCGTGCACTTACGAGAGCGCTATAAATGGTCTCTTAGTGGATATGAGACGATAACCAGAGCGCAACATTTCTTGATAGTCTCCAGAGCTTCATAGAATGTGTCAATGTATTGAAGTCAGGATTACCTTAGAGTCACGTGCTTTGGTACCGGATGTGACGGTCAGAACCTTATGGCACTAACGCTATGCAGTAGACGAGTGATGTGCTGGTGCTGTATAATTCAATTGCAGTCAGTTCACGGTTGTTTCCTGGCGCTAACAAAAGAGGTAGCATAACGCCAATTTCATTAACACTGTTCTCCAAGGTTTTAGATCCGTTATCTTCTGAGTTTTCAATTATTACGTCTTTTCCAAGTGAAATATGTGACTTACAAACGTCCAATGTTTCGATGTAGCTACTTTACCTTGATATACAACCGGAAGGGTGTACTTATTAGACGTTATTCTACAGTGGGTAGGCATTATGTACTACAACGGGAACCGTTTGACGAGATGAATGGATACTTCTGTGGTATACATAATTATACCTGGTTAGCAAGTCGTACGGTACTTCTTCGCTCTATCTTTGACTGACTTCTAACACAACTCCCGCTTCACGTTCTAGTATCAAGCAATATTAGTGTGTGTGTGTGTGTGTGTGTGAGAGAGAGAGGGAGAGAGAGAGAGAGAGAGAGGGAGAGAGAGAGAGGGAGAGCGAGAGAGAGAGAGAGAGAATGATATGGGGTAGATAGAGATAGATGGAAAGAGGGAGGGAGAGAGAGAAAAAAGGGAGGACTGGAAATCTGATTAACATAATTTCAGAGAATACTTGTCGTCATAGTCTTATCTGAATAACTATAAAATCTACTTGCATCTATCTGTGGAGAAACAAACAGCACACAGGCTGCAGCACGCATTCCTCTGCATGTTTTCATAATTAGCCACTGCGTGCTGGTGTTGTTGATGAACGTGCTCTATCTTGTCATATAGCTCTGGAGCCCTACACTGGGTACAGGTGTACTATCTATAGTGTTTATACAGATGAAATAGAGACATCGCCGGATCAATGAGTATGTCCTTATCACAAGCTATGAATTACAGGTGATACTTCACTATTCCTCTACGCAAACAATTGGGCTCCTCTCTTCAGCGATGTTGAGACTTATGATAAGCTCGGTTCATTGATAAACTATCACATAAAAGATGTATAGTCCATGCCAGTGCTTCAGATAAATCTCTTACGACATATGGTGTAATGTAACGCAACGACAAGCATAACCTATTCAGCAGCTGGTTCCGTAAGGGTCATATTATATATTGGTATATGTCAAAGACCATACAAAGCACCGAGTGCGTGGTGCAACTGGTGGTATACAGATCTACTCTGTATACAGGTCTCCTCTATATTAATATATAGGTCTACTCTGTATATAGATCTACTGTATATAAATATATAGGTCTACTCTGTATATAGGTCTACTCTGTATACATATCTACTCTGTACAGGTCTACTTAGAACTCGAGAATCATATTGATGTGTAGATATATATTATATGATAAACATGCTGGTATGTAGAAAAACATTCCAGCAACATATTTTCAGACGTGATATATGATGTAGACTCGTGCCTATGTGGCTATTACTTCTTCCACAGACTATTTTATGTAATTAGCGCTAGATGTCAATGTAATATGGTTGCAACAATTAGTTTGCCTGTTGATAGCATCTTAATAGTAGTGTGAATTACAACTGAAATACTAGTATACCTGTTTAAGTGGGTGGGTGGATGCTGGCGTGTATGTGTATGTGTGTGCATGCGTGTGTGTATGTGTGTGTGAATGTGTTACTAAGCAATTCGTGTATCTACATTCGTGAGAATATTTTATTATAGAGCATCACATTACATTTCAAGAAAGCTAGTTTAGTAGGACCTCATGGTTCACAAATGTTACTTAAAGTAGTCCTGGATGCCAAATGCACCATTCTTGTATTATTTAAACAGACACTGCGTCTAACCTGCAACACCTGTAGTAACACCTGAAGCAACACCTGAAGCACATAGTAAAACAGTAAACCTGCGATCATTGGGTGCCACTGTCGAAACAAGTATGATACAAGCGAGAATGTGTAACATCGTATGACACATATCAGAAGGTAATGTTCATGGACACTGATTCTGTGTCCCCTGGGACAGACCTTTATCAAGACTTAATTACGGTGATTTTTGCCAGATTTTACCTTTGAAATCTCATTTAATTAGTTTTATCCTAGTCATATTGCGGGCGTGTAATGTCATTATAAGAACAGAAATAGAGACGTGTTCACATTAAAGGTTACCCACAAAACAACGTCAATGTTTACTAGGACTAATTACACACGAAAAGGTTGCACTCCAAATCAATTCACAATTCAATTCAATGTGTTTTGTGTTTCCTCCCTAGAGATACTTCTTCATGCATAGTGTGTATCTCTCTTCAGACGAACAGACCCGGGAGTTATAACATTAATTATCTGTCCTCTTATACGGAAATAGAGTCTTAGCTCATTGATAGACTATAGACCAACACGCATATCGTATTGACTTGGATGAATAATGTGTTCTTTTGGTCGTGAAATATTAATAACTCATTGTCTGGTTACGTTGCACCACTTGAAAGGTACAAACTAAAGCACATTGTAGATGTGCTAGTTCCACGGATAGATAGACAGACAGACAGACTGAGAGACAGATACTTTATTTGCGTCTCAACTGTGTAGAAAAATTAACATTATCGCCGTGGTGTTGATATTGAACAATTACTGGTTCCTTGTAAATTAGTGCATGAATTAAGAAATTCATTGTGGTTTTAACTGGTTAATAACCGACGTAATGGACAGCAATGCCTACGGACTGCCGACAGTTACTCCAGGAAAATGAGAAATATTATGCACTAACCTAGACTAATGACACATCAGTAATCTAATATCCCATCTCCGATGTCGTCGTTATACACTGTGACTTGTAGCAGAATGCCGTTCATCATGGCGGCCACTAGTGCTATGCTTGAAATCTGAGAGTGGGAAGTGGGTGGTTATCGAACCATGAGACCGAAGGTTTCTGGTTATACTATATAGTATTCTTGCTCCATGTAATGTGTTTACTTCGCAGTAATCCACACTTCATATGCGGGGGTAATTGATATCGAAATGTATCTTACCTTGAACTATATCAAAATAATACGTATTGATGTAATTGATATCGAAATATATATTACCTTGAACTATATCAGAATAATATGTATTGATGTAATTGATATCGAAATATATATTACCTTGAACTATATCAAAATAATATGTATTGATGTAATTGATATCGAAAGGTATCTTACCTTGAACTATATCAATATAATACGTATTGATGTAATTGATATCGAAATATATATTACCTTGAACTATAGCAAAATAATATGTATTGATGTAATTGATATCGAAATATATATATTACCATGAACTATCTCAAAATAATACGTATTGGTATAATTGATATCGAAATGTGAGTCAATTTAATATCTTCACATTCAACAGTCTATGACATACGGTTGATATTGTTTAAATATAAACACTGTAACAAACAAAATTAATCATTCTAATTATTATGATTTGTTATCGATAGTAAATATACATTTAGAAGTAAATACTAGTATACTGATAATAATATAGGACCTAAGTTTCCAAAGATTTCCAGTTATATGTATTTAAGGTAGCGATGTCACATGTTGCTGTTGTTTTGTTGGGGGGTTTTGGATTTTTTTAATTGGAGTTTAGAGTCGCTTTCTAGATTATTTCAGTAATATCACGACTTGTGAGTTTAGGACTGGAGGAAGCCCGCAACATCCATGGCGCTGAATGTTGCAGTAAACCTGCGAGCACCGGCTGGTACTGACAAGACCAAGGATGATATCTGCATTGCCACTCTACAGTCAGTGCATCCTATCAATATCGCGTCAGAAATGTAACTTTCGCGAACATTGATGCATTGTTTTCGAGATATATGATAGAGACTTGTGTTGCCTCAGCCTTGCAGCTGGTCATGTCATAGCGTATTGCAAATCTTACGTTTGTATTACGTCAAACTATTTACATTACCATTGTACTTCAATTCAGTTTATATGGTTCATACATGTCTATAAATCACTTTTTGCTAACAGTTAGTGATATAAAGGTAAACTGCTATACCAATCTGCTGTGATATTTGATGCATGGAACTGTAATGAACGACGTGGCCTTGGACTGCACACTTCGTCTCAATCTGTAGGCATATTCCTGTCAAACCTGTAGCAACTCAATCAACACAACGACCGCTTCTGGAAGTCACGGTTACAAACAGTTCCATTCCTGTCCCTAGCGTGCAGCCGACCTTTACCCATTCCATTGCTGCCAGAGTCACGGTCTGTCTCTTGCAGTCAATTGCTCTGTAGACCAATTGTCTTCCTGTTGAGCTGGTCTACGCTATGTATTCCTGTAAACATGTGAACCAGAGTTGAACAGCATCACTCTGTTGATTAGCATCACTTTCTATATATGAATAGGAAGCAGGGAGAGCGTGGGTGGTTGTGCAATGGTAGAACGTTTGGACTTCAGAGCCAAGGGGTCGAGTTCAAATCATGTCCCATAGCCCGACATCAATGTCCGCGAAAGTTACCTTTCTTCACGATAGGATGCGCTTATCATCCTTGGTCTGTCAGTACCAGCCGGTGCTCGTAGGTTTACTGCAACATTCAGCGCTACGGATGTTGCGGATTTCCTCATTTCAATAAACTGAAAAGTCGCGAAAGAATCTTGAAAACGCTTCTAAACCACAATTGTAAATAAACAGCAGAACACAAGAGAGAAGCAGTGATAGACAGTAATAGACAGTACATAATGTACAGGCTAGATTCACTATGTTGACCACAAATAAAATATATTGAACTAAATTCCAAGTAGGTCCTACAAGCCAGATGACAATTCCACAACTATGCGATGCCATTATTGAACTAGTTATATATTTTAAGTACTAGTATTCGTCAAATGGAATGAGCGTGGATTATATCGTGCCTAATATTTTATCGAAACAATTTTACTGAGTTCACATCTACAAGTATATTATGATTGTGTACAGTTCTCGTGGCAAAGTCATAATTTGTACATGGATTTAATGTCACGGTTTTTATTTCACATTCATGTTTTTACAGAGATAATATAATATATACATATCAAATACATGTTGATGCAAGAAACCATTATTAAAACATAGCATTTCCTTAACAAGGATTTGTATTGTTAATAAAATGTCTATAGCTTGTCAATGGTAGCAAAATTAATTGGCAGAGGATTAGAGTTGTTTGCAATGCGCGGGCGGAGATGTTGGCTAACCCATAACAATAACAATCGTAGTTTTTGGAATTAATTTGAAGTACATGGCCTTTCATTAAATTTAATAGTACTCGCCCTTGTCATAAGCGTGTTATGTTCTAGGCTGATATTACGTGCATGGATGCTCTGTGTCGTGTACACAGTCCCTGCGGGTTTACACATTCCAACACCCACTCTGTTCAGTCGCTAACTCGTGTACGATTAGAACACCGTGGAGACATTCTGTATGGTCCAGTCAACCCAAGCAGGTTTTAGTAGTTGCCGCTTTATTGCTTCATCAGTACGGCATTTCATCTGTATGTTCAATAATGTTTCGTGGATCACATATACCCAATTTCATTTACATTGGACCAAGATACGGTCAACCGTTATCAACTGAGTCTCACATATTTCACTTCCGGCTGAATTCCCCCATTATAACTGTACTGTACACACGTTTTTCTTCAATTTGGATGATTTTTGTCTTCAGCATCTTCTATAGCATCTGATTTTCAAAAGTACAGAGTTAGAGCATGCCATCCTTGTTTTCAAAGCTGCGACGTTAAACTCCAATTCACTCACTCACTCAATTGTTTTCCAAGAACTAGAACCATATTTAGGACGTTGTTTTGGATGTTTATAACCATATACGAAATGTATTTGAACTCACAACACATTTAACCCTGTTGGGTTAGGCACAGTCATTGTTTGTTAGGTTACCTTGAGAGGGTTAATACGAATTACACAAATTTCATGCTATTTTCCCAAGTGCTTAATTTGTTCAGAATGCTTATTCATTCACTTATACAAATTATACAACGTAGTATTTTCATATGTTAAATACATTGATCGAATCGGCGTTACAGTTATACATGAATGCACTGGCCTAGGTTTCTGGTAGGCGGTGAGGTGATAAATTAATAGCTTAATGCTATTGACAAGCGTCTTTAATCTGAAAATTAGTGATGCGAAGAATGGGTTCATAAATGCCCGAGTCTCTGCATCATATTGGAACATGAGAGATGATTGGGAGTTTAACGCTGTTATTCATGGTATCGTGGGGCGGGATGTAGCGCAGTGGTAGAGTGTTGGACTTCGGAGCCAAAGGTTCCAGGTTCAAATCCCGCCCAGGGGG